>JASVER010000074.1:1819470-1835030 GCA_030449065.1 Oceanodroma leucorhoa | reverse complement strand
GCCCTACCGCGCTTACACCTCCGCGTTGCAGCCTGGGTGCCCCGGGCGGGGCTCGCCGCGCCGCTGCCGSTGCCGGTGCCGGTGCCGGTGGGTGTCGGCAGGGTTGGGGCTCGCGGCCCGTGCCCTCTGGCAGCGCCCGCTGCAGCGCGGGGTCGCTGGTGAAACGCAACAAATCCCGACTCCCAGGCAGGTAGTTACGTGCCGCGGGCTCTTTCAGAAGGAAGAGCTCTGTAAGACCACCTGATCCCCAATAAGAATTCAATTAAGATTTTAATAAAACCCTTGCAGAGAGCTGGGTCAGGAAGAGGCCCCTTGAAAAAAAGCCGAGCACAGCAAGTTTGTGCTGCGAGCTGCGTTGTGATGCGCTGTTCAGCGTCTGTGGCTTTCCTCCCTTCATCTCCAGCCAAGCCACTGTCTCCAGCTGTCTCAGACGATTGCTGAGTCTCCTAAAGGCCCAGCTACATAAGAGGCTCTGAGGAGAGTTCATGCAGCATCTCCCTCACTGCTGGTGTCTCCCCCAATGTTGTCTCCATCTCGCTCAAAATCCAAAGGCATCTTAACGTCCTTCTGTCAGCAACAGCAGTAAGTGCTTTAACACAAGTATCTCCTGGCTGGGGATTTTCTGCCATCCTGGCTGTCTACATTCAGCTTTTCTATCATGTGTTTGTGTCTTCTCAAAACGCAAACGAGTGCTTWCCCTGTTTTGACTTTATCTGCTCTACAAAACCGCAGTGTTGGGTGACGACTGTAAATTACTTTGWTTCTCAAAGTCCAGGCGCAGATTATTTAAATGCAGAGTTAAACAGTGAACCAGTCAGAACTGAGTAATATTCATCCACGTGTACCTACCGACAGGGACCTCTCGCTCCCTTTCCAGAAAAAATACCAGCCCTGGGTATGCTGAAAGGCGTGAGCACCACGTGGGGTGGCTGCTTCCATCGCCAGGACGCACAGACTTTTGTTTGCCTCTTAGTCAAGGCGTAATCTGGAAAAAGCACATGCTGTGGAGGAGTAGGTGATTAATGCCTGTGAAATCCTGGCCCAGGGAAGAGCCAGCCCTGCCAGACGTGATAATGTTGTCCTCTGACAAATGGCTATAGCTTGGCCTTCTTCAGATAACGATGTAGTTTTGTGCGTTAGCTTCAGATATTGATCCCACCAGGGAAGGGTTCCCTGTCGTACAGCCATCCATCCCACCTCCTCAATGCTCAGCTGTCGGAGCCGATGGGTTTTGGCTATACTTCTTCCTTTCATTGGCACTTCTGCATAGACTAACAATTACAAATATGCATTTCCATTTATCTTGCACCTTTCAGCTGGAAGTCTAAGTACTTTACCCGTATGAATTAAGCATTGCAACACAAGAGTTAGATATGCAGGGAGCACACAGGGATCACCCAGTCGGCGCATTGCCGTTACACAGCTGTTTCTTGTAATGTGGCAGATACTTAGCAGAATTCAAGAATATCTAAACAGAAAGTTTGGACCAGCTGTTTTCAAACTTATTTGTCAATCCATAAAGTAATCTGCTAGAGGTGTGGGCCCCAATGCAGGGGACTCGGGTACAGTGATGATAGGCTTGCTTTTCTGAGGTGCAGGCACTACATCACCTTTGGCAATGAGTCTAGCGTAAGTCCTCAGGCTCTTACCCCGGCCCACGCAACTCACTGCCCTTGCAGTGGCCTGATATAACTGTATTTTGAGCCAGACTGTCTACTGGATCARCAGGATCTGGATTTTTGTACAATGYCAAGCCTTTATTTTTTTTCTTAAAAACACTTCAGACAGTACCATCAGCTCCAGGTTCTTGAGACCTCGCTCCCCGGGGCGCTCTCGCCATCCGGAGGATGGGCAGCAACCGCAGCCCCGCCACTTTCGGGCAGGTCAGGSACGAGCAGCTCGGCCAGCGGAGCTTTCCCGGGAGCTGTTCTGTGGCAGAACTAACTTACCTCGTGTTTATGTAAAGCCACGCAGTAAAGGTGCTCATATACTGCTGTTATCTTATAACCTGTGTAATCTTACACAAACTTTTAAAAGCATATGTGTTCGTGATTCATCCCAAAAACCTGCGGGGAGAAGAGCACCGTAGAGGCACATTAGCTCAGTTCTGAAACAGCGGTGCGCTCTTCTTGAACAAGCACGTCCTCAGAAACGCCTGCAGTGCTGCCTTTCTGCCTGRCATTGCTCATGTATAATTGGTTATGTCAGGTCTACTGTAAAACACTATAAAAATGAAACTTCTTCCAGGAACAACTGAATTCTGGTAATTTCCAAGTCATGTAATTTGTTTCTGAAGTTGAGGTCCTATTTCCATGCTACAACGCCCTTACACATCAGTTATGCAGGACCAGGCGCTGAAGATGGGCAGCATGTCATCTAGGTTGAGAGGTGGACACATCTAAAAGGTGATTCATCCTCAGAGATGAGTCACTCCTTAAGTGTGCCTGTTCCTCTCCACTGACAGTAATGAAAATCTGGGTAAATAGCTCAGAGACATCTACACTGCAGCTTTMCAAAACACCTGAAAGGAGTCTGACCTATGACTTTGTAACTTACTGACYGAGGATGCTGAGCTTATGGGCCATTTGAAGGAGCAGCAACCCATTCTTAAAACTAACCTTTTACATTTTAATATGGTATTTACCACTTGTGCAGCAATCCCAAATCCAGATTGTTGGCTAAGCAGTATCTCAGGATGCCTAAATCCCACAGCTGGTGTTTTCTGTCTTTATCCTTATGTAACAGAACCACCACCCAGCTAGCGAGCCTGCCGGGAGGAATTTGGAAAAGGGTGCTYGCAGGCCAAGCTTAAGATGTGTTGGCAACACTGAGCATGTGGGCAGTTTACATAGCCTACAGTCTAATTTCGGCTGTAACCGCTACTGCTATTAGATTCTCATTATGCACTGGTGTTTGCAYGCGTATGGAACAGAGGCTGTACCATTTAATTACATCTACAGCAGTGGAAATGTCCCATCACGTCTATAACTACCAGCCTAATTTGAAAGCCTCTTTGCTCAAGAGCAGGTAATCCCACCCATCTTGCTTTTAGAGTGCGTGAAGCTATCGAGAATTGTTTTAGAGAATTTCGACATGCACCATAMAGGCTTGAGAGCTGAAGCTGCCCTGAAAATAAAAAATGATAGTGTGATGCAAATTGAATTGTACCACTGCTTTTTTTAATTTCTGGGAGACTGAACTGAAGCTGAAGATTGTATGTGGTGCAGACTAGCAAAGAGCTGTTATCTGACTCACTGCAGGCTTCGGGCATTTGAAAAACCACTGTTAAAAACACCTGAGCAATAAATACATGATGCCTTTAATATCCTGTCTCCTCAGATGGCTACCTGCTCCCTGTCCCCCCCGCCAAATTCCTGCTGTCTTATTCTCAAGCCTCAATCTACACCTAAATGTTTCTCAAAGAGGAGTAGCAATTTGTCAATTTTCCTTGCTTTCAGGTAGGACCGTACTGTATTGAACAAAGTACCCCAGTCATTTATAAGCCAAAACCTCCTGAATTCCTTCTCTGGCTTTAAGAAACTCGGCCTGTCCTTTGCCTCAGTTACAAGATACTTCTGCTGTGAGGAAATGCTGGTTTCAGAGGCCACTGCTGTCTCTTGCCCCAAACTGCAGTCCCTCCCTGCCCCTGTGAAATAATTTGAGTTTAAACTAACCACACAAAAAGCATTTCAGTGATCCGGCTTGCATGGGCACCAAGCAGTGTGACAGAGCGGCAGCAAGCTGTGGCTGAGAGCACAGAACAGAGGATTTTAAGTAATTTTGCCACCAAAGCCAATATATCATGTAGCTACACCCTTGCTTTTCTGCTTGGGGAAACACAACTACAGCAGCTACTGTCCTGATTAGCTGTCCTCTCAAGTGTGATATATGTGTAGGTGCTGCCTGCACAGGCATCAGCAATGTTTAAATTTATACCTTGGAGGCTCATGCTAGAAGAAATGTCGAGAACACGGTGACCGTAAAGGAGCATGGAATGGGAGCTGTGCCTGGCAAGGTGTAATACTGGGAGGTGGGATGTCACAGAAGCAGAGGCAGTTCATTGTTAACGTCATCTTCTCATTCTCTTTTTTTCTTTTCCTTTTAGTGTGGAAACAGTAAATGATGGGCAGTTTCATAGTGTGGAACTCGTGATGCTGAATCAAACTCTGAACCTGGTGGTGGACAAGGGGACGCCCAAGAGTCTAGGAAAACTCCAGAAGCAGTCTTCTGTCAGCCTCAACACACCCCTCTACATTGGAGGTATAGTGAGTTGCTCTGAACTTTGAGATTTTAACAAGYCTTCTCAGAAGCAAATCATCTTCCATCCTATGGAGAGGACTCTCTAGGGGGGGAAAAACTAGCAGTTTGCCTTTCCCCTCTGCCAGAGGTTGCTYCCCTGAACAGAGAGCCTGGAAACCTCTGCTCTTCTGCTTCGTCCTCCATAGTCCACCAGCAACCCCCGCACGGCCAGCACACGCTCGCGCGCCAGACCAGGGAAGTTAACCTCAGCACAGGCAGTTGGTGTGATACGGCCATGGCAAGCGCAATCAGTTTGTCGTTTCTAAAGCTTTCAGAACTGGCTGGCACCAAGATGTCGTGGTTGAAGAATACAATGGAAGTATTACAAACACTCACCGCGAAAAAAGCAAATCAATAGTCAGTAGGTTTAAATATACCATAAATGAGCTGTATTTCTGATGGAAATTTTATAGAGGTCTAAAAATTTGGGGGAAAAAGATTAAAACCTCCAAACCATATTAACACAAAAGCTGACTAAGAACTTCGTGACTAATAGTTTTCTCATTGGAAACTGAAGCCAGAGATTCAATACTAGAAAGATATTAGAATTGACCAAACTTCAATTAAGAAGTTTTTTCACACTCAATACTGAATTTTGGGGGAAGGAGGGACCAAGTGGGGTGGGGAACAGATGCCCAGAATAATGAGTATCCCACTGATTAAGTGTCTGGATATGAGAGACAGAATGAAGGCTGTGCTCTGCCCGATTGATTTGTTTTTGCCAGAACCGCCCCCAGCTCTATTCTGGACTGAATGTTGAAATCTCTCCCTTTTGGTGACACGGAGTTCTTGGATTTTTCTACACAGCCTATTCTATATACAAAAGTCAGCAGAACAATAACAGACTCAGAAAGTCTTCGGGCTTTTTCYAACCAGCTCATTGAAGCTAATAGTAGAAACTCTTACCAATTTCACTTTGTGCTGGTCAAGCCTTTYGTAAATAATTCCTTTTAATAACACTTTTCGAAAAGAAGCCTGAATATTGCCCTTGTAAATCAGAAAACTGGCTAATCTTGCTTTGTACAGAGCTGAACTTTTGTAATTGGCTCCTATTAAGAATATCACAGGCTATTAAAGAGCATTATGCATCAAAGATAATCTGCTGGTGAGGCCATCACAATTTCTCCCTCTAGCACAGCATAAAAGATACCAACCCCACAGCAATTTATACACAGGGAACTTGGGATGTAATGATGTGGAAAAGTTTTGTTAATAGATGAGCATTCTCAGAAGGTACCTACAAAAATGCATTCACAGGACAAATCTGAGACCTGAAATGAAGGACTGTTGGATACCAGAAGCCATGGACTCAGTGGAGACTTTTTTTATTGCCCATTAAAATTCTTCTTGCTTCTTTCTAAACCCTCACTGTTCTGCATGTGCCACCTCTCTGCATGTAGCATTCCCATGGATGCCAACTGCCCTTCCACTTCAGACTGTTTAGTTAAAGTCATTGATTAAATTACCCCAGAGCAATTGTTCCTAACCTACACTAAGCTTTAAGACAGACCTGAACCTTCAGGTGCCCAGAATTTTGTCCATCTCTCCAAGTACATCACCTGGTCTAGCAACTTTCCTCCTAACGCACGGTTAAACAAAGATGCTGTTTTGATTTTAAGACCATCTTTAACAGTGGAGTTACTTATGGATAGCAAATTCAGAGGCCTTAGGCAGTTGAAAATGGAAGCACTTGCCTACGCTAATGCAGCTATACAGCCCAAGTGGATGTCAGTGGGGAGGGCATAACGCAACATCCAAAAGAATTTGCTGGCCGTCTGAGTGTGTGAACTCTTCCAAGCGCTTGAAYAAGTTGGAGGGTAGTCACCACAAGGACTTGGCCTGGTCTCCTGAAGTACTGTTCTCTGTCTCGAGAGTCCTCCTGCACTYGTTTCAGTGGGGTGCCCTCTTACCACTCCCTGTCTTAGCGCTGTGATCTAGTAATGCCTAACTATCTTGCTGTATCCCAGRGGTGGTTCTTAAGCCTTTCAGAAGGATCATTGCTATTAAACTATAGACAGAAGGGGCATTGTCTGAGGACAAGAACTCATGGCCATCGGTCAAAAGAACTGGGCTTTTTTCTTTTTTTTTGTCATATAATTCTTACATAAGCTTGGGCAAGTGATTTTATTTTTGTTTCTTTCTGTTTCCAGAATGAGGACAATGAGACTGTGCTACCTTACAAAGGTCCTATGCAAATTAATTCTTTAAAGATTATAAGGGGCTGTGACAAAAGAAACGTTAGCAATAATAATTTATGTACTATCATTGTAACTGTGAGTAAACYTTCCCTTTTTGTTTTTATCTGAAGGGATCCCAACCTCTACTGGATTATCTTCACTGCGCCAGGGTGCAGATAAGACACCAAATGGTTTTCATGGATGTATTCACGATGTCCGCATCAATAACGAGCTGCAGGATTTCAAGGATTTACCACAGCAGTCATTAGGAGTCCTTCCTGGCTGCAAATCCTGTAACATCTGCAAGCATGGTATTTGCCGGTCCCTAGAGAAAACCAGTGTGATTTGTGAATGTCACCCAGGCTGGACGGGCCCCCTGTGTGACCAGGAAATTGGAGACCCATGTCTCAACCACAAGTAAGCTCAAACAAAAGYGGATGGGAGGGTGGAAGCTTTACAGCTAATGCGTATTTCACGTTTCATCTTGTAAAACCACATCTGACTATTTTTGGAGGTGCTGGGTTCCCACATGAAATTATTGACAGTTGTGAGTCAGCATCCATGGCAACTCTCAGTTTCCACTTCTTGCTCTAATGTTGCTCACTCTCCAAATGAGCTCTTTGTCCTGGAGGAGATAAGGTGTTAGTGCTGCAGGTCACACTTTTCAGCTGTGTCTCTACACATTAAAATACGAAAACTCCTGTTAATGGGTGTGGGTTACCTCCGAGGTGGTGAGTGCCTGCGCTTATCCAGAGCAGAGCGACCTGTGAGCGGGAGGTACGCATTTCAGGGATATGCTCACAGCAGCATTGTATTGTACCTGGTATTCAGACTAACTCCCTGAAGACCATTATGCGCTCCAATGTGAACAGTTTTAAATTTCCCAAATAGCTGGCTTAGATATTACACTCTGAAACACCCCTTTAAAGTGCAAGTTTAAAGGATAGCATGGAGTTGCATGCGAAGGGAGCATGAGTGTAAAGCATTCACAGTTCAAAGGCTCAATAACCACATCTCCATCAGAAACACTGGATGAATAGCTTACTTATGSCAAGTACACAAGGAAGGAGTCCAATGCAGACCAGCAGCCTCCATGGTTCAGTGCTGTTCCATAAGCAGATGGAAGTACTTTTGTTTTAGAAGCTACTTCGGTTGCGCTGTCTATGGAAGGGGCTTTTCACAAGCACATACTTTTGACAGGTAAATTGACACAGTGAATAATCCCTCTCTTAAGGGCAGAAATTTAACTTGGCAGAGGTACCATTTTAAACTTGCTTCTGGGTCTAATTCTGCAAAGTACTGAACCCTGGAAGGTGTTGAGAAGCACCTGACAGTTTACAGACCAAAGGTATGAAGACCCAAGTGAAGAAACACTCAGAGGCCCAAATGTTTCCTTGAATTTCCAACGTCAACATGAAGCTGTTGTGGCTGGACAGAGAAAAATAAGGGAGTTCCAGATGTTTCTGTGATGAGGGATTGTTTCCCTCATAATCTAAGGAGGGTGGTGCAGTCATGAACATAGTCCCCTTGCTAAGGAAAGTAGCTGTGCGTATTTTTAATGCTYGCGTACTGTCCCACCTTACATTAAATCACTTCAGCCTTTTGGAGTTGTCTCCTTAAAGCCAAGCCCTTTGTGTCCAGGGCAGTACGGTGCCCTGCCGGCAGGTGCCTGCTCCAACGCTCACAGATTACTCTCAGTGAGGAATGCAACTGTAAAGAACAGGTAGTTGGTGATAACAAGAGTTACTATCCAAGCACACCTTTGGTTAGTGGGGCAGAAAATACTGGTTTATATAGACTGTGGCTCCCTTTATTAGAGTATTTTGCATGTCTTGACCTGACTGAAACTGCTTTTATTATTTGTGCTTTTTAGTTCAAAGCTTAAAAATGAAAGGTACAAGGATTCAACATAAGCAGGGAACAATTTTAAAGTACCAAAAATAAAATAAATAAAAATAAGAGAAAGACGTGGGTTTATGTCAAGTAGGACCTGACATAGCAAAGGTTTATAAGCCCTGAGCAGTTTTTCCTTGGCTGGACAGTGTTGCTTTCTTCCCATTCCAAGTCTGTCCCTGTCCCAGAAGTGGGGATGGTGTCAGAGAACCTGCAAAGGACCCACCCCTCCCTGTGGTATTCCTCAGAAATACCAAAGCTCACTGCAAACCACATGAGCCAGGGAACCCTTCAACTACAACTGCCCGTGAATAAGTCTGTGCATAGCTTTTCCACAAGCACCTTCATTTATCACACTGTTTTTCATCACCTGATATTGTTTGTAGAGTAGTTCTGCTGAGGCAGCCTGGGCATGCAGCTGGATGGTTGGCACTTAGTTCTACGTGCTGATGCTGTAAATGTGAGCTGTCTCGTGTGGATGCCAAGCGTTGGTCCATGCTCACGGAGGAGCCTCATGTTTTTGAAAGAGTTCACTTAGGATCACAAATTCTAAATGTATTCTCTGAACCTTATCCAGYATTCACTGAAAACTCACAGTTTCTTCAGAGCGTTTGACACTGAACTGCTGTTTTTGGATTAGTATCCTGGAATTAAACGGGCAGAAATGCCAAAACCAAACATCCGTGGGAAAAGGAACTTTCACGTCTCACACAGGCCAGCTCTAAATGCTTCTCTTTCTCCAGGTGTCTGCATGGTAAGTGCATGGTGGCCAATGTTGCTTACACCTGTAAGTGCATGGAGGGCTACACAGGCATGTACTGTGACAAGAAGAACAATTCCTCAAATCCCTGCAGGATTTTGAAATGCAACCACGGGCAGTGTAAAATTTCCGAGCATGGGGAACCCTACTGCGAATGCGATCCTAACTATAGTGGAGAACATTGTGACCGAGGTACGCTTGGCCGCAGGGCCCAGGATGCTGGTCTGCTGCATTTCTGTTTTCCACCTTTGTTTTTACCTCTTTTCCATGTGATGCGTATTTGGGGGTCAATGGCAAATAGCAGAAGCTAAGTCAGCCTCTGCAGAGCAATACAGGGAGGAGAAAAGAACCAGACAACACCTAGCGAGCTACTATCCAAACATATGGAAGGGCAGACATCTGTAGCAACGGGTTTTATTCTCTGTCTCCTGAATCCTCAAGGTTTGCTGCTCCGAGGATTCTGGTGGGATGTTTAATGGAGAGGTTTATCCTCAGTGATCGGTTAGTTGCAGTGGTGGGAAAGGAGGCCTTACCCTGCATACCAAGGGCTGTTGTAGGTGGCATGAGCAGGAGCTGGGAGGCAGGAGGTACTGCTCATCTGAAGGGGCAGTAAAGATTCTCAGCTTGCTCCCTCTGATGCAGCTGGGSGGGTTTCCTGGGGAATCCCACAGATCACGCTGGACTTCCCGACTGGGGCTGGGGCCCAATGCTTCTGCCCTGACCTGAAAAGACTCACTGGAAACTCAGCGAGTTTTATCTTCATCCCTTTTGCCTTTTTTTGTTCCTGTACAGAAGGAAGGAGCTGGCTTGTATTATTTTTATTTAGGTTGTGCCTTTCCTGAGAATGAACCACAGACTTTCCAAATTATACACAYATACAGCCTCACCAAAATGTATCTGGCTGCTGCAAAGTGCCTGCAGAACGGCACAGACATTTTCAGGTCTCCCAGATTGCTAATGTCATGCAGAGCCGGCTGACCTTTGATCCCRAGAAGCAGACATAGTAAAACTAATTCATATTTTGCAGGAGTGTTGCAGGATTCAACACTCAGCATTCATTAAAGCACTTCCAGAACTGCTGATCAAAGCCAGCAGGCCTGCTTGGCCTCTGCCTTGTGCCGGATATTACACATTTGTGTAACACAAGCTCTGTTTTGATGGCAGGTACAAAGCAGTAAAAGATTAAGGTCCTGCTCATGCCATCTGTTTGCCGTGAATATCATTACACGTACAGGGCTGTCTGCTGATGTTTGGGGAATATCTGGCAAAATAGTTACCACATTTTTTTTCTTCCTTCACATCTCTGTTGTCTTGCCAGAGAATCTCTGCCAAGGAGAGATAATTCGAGAAGTGGTCCGTAAGCAGCAGGGCTACACGTCGTGTGCCACTGCCTCCAAAGTACCCCGCCTGGAATGCCGCGGCGGCTGCGGCAACGGGCAGTGCTGCGTCCCTCTCCGGAGCAAGAGGCGGAAATACTTCTTCCAGTGCGTGGATGGCTCCACCTTCACGGAAGAACTGGAGAGACATGTGGAATGCGGCTGCTCAAAATGCTTATAAGCCATTCTCCAGTCTCTTGCCACTTTAATCGACTCAGAAGCGCTATCAAAACAGGACCTATTTACTTTCAGAGTGAAGAAGAAGAAAAGAATTATTAAGTATATTGTAAAATAAACAAAAAATAGAACTTATTTTTATTATGGAAAGTGACTATTTTCATCTTTTATTATATAAAGTATCACACCACTTTGGGTATATGTATCATATAGTGAGTTATTTTTACCATGAAACTTTTTTAACAGTTGTGAGAAAAAAAAATTCAAAAGTTAAAAGTTAAAAAAAAAATATATAAAGAAAACATAGCCTAACAGGAGAAGTGTGGGGGTGACTTTATATGTATGCACAGTGAACAAATGTAAAGGTGTTCCAAGGACCTGCCACAGAACTGATCCGGGCTGAAGACATCTCCGAGGCTCTGGTGGGTCTCCTAAGAGAGCGGATCCCCGTGACTGACAGCCATCTCGCCTGCTCAGGCGCCCTGAGAAAGCCTCCCCCTCGGTCCCTTGCTCTGCCTAACACTGCCGACGCGGTTTTGTTCCTGTACAGTGGCTCCGCTTGCTGTTCTTGAACTGGTTCCCTATAGCACGTAGGCACTGCCGTAGCTTGAGGCTAACTACATTATTTGACTATTGTAATACTATAATACATTTTTTGCTGTGTATGTTGTATTTATCTGTGTTCACATTATATTCTTCAGCAACTGTATCTATAGAGCACAGGCAGCTTTATCCAAAAGAAGGGGACGAAGGGAAAGAAAGTGGGGAAATATATGTTGCTTTGGGAAATTTGGGGGCAAAATGTGAAATAAGTGCTAAGTAATGCCTAATAAATGACACAGTACTTTTGTGTAAACTCCTCAGCTATGTTATTTCCCACGTTTGTGCCTTCTTGTTCTCAGCCTTGAGCCCTTTTTTGTATATGAAATATAAGGAATGCACTGCTACATAGTTTGTCACGCCTTGACACTTTAACTTGCAAAGGTTGTAAAGAGCATGAAAATATTGCAGGTGCCAGAACGTACCTGCAACGTAGTGACTTTTACTCCCACTGTCACTTGAGCCATGGGTGTAAGCTGGGCTGTAGCTGCCTGTTCATCCACACTCTGGTACCGAGCAGTTGGCTACTTTTCCACAGCTTTTTAAACGAGCAGAAGTTGCACTAAATCCATGTGAAGGTATTCAGCCGACATTTGTCCACCTCAGCAGCAGTCTCGTCTCCGCACAGGGAGAGACGTCACAGCTCCATCCCGTCCTGTCCTCGCACTTGGTGCAGATTGACCAATTCAGCCAAAGCTGCTCCATCCGCACGGCTTCATACCCTGCACTTGTGTCTCCCAAAGGACTCCCATTAACTTTAGCTGTGTTCAGAGCAAATGCTGAATAGGAAATGGAAATCAAGGCAGGGATAAATTCTCACTGTGAATGTGAGGCAAAAATTGACTCTGGGAGTGAGTTTGATTTTTGGAGGGTTTTTGGCAGGGCTACCTTTCAGGGTCAGTCAGTACGTGCAAAGAGTACCATGGCTCCCTTGAAGTTTCTCTTACTGTAAGTTTCAAACATCCCCATCAACAACTGTTCCGTTATCAGTGTAATTTCTTTCTTTCCCTAATATRGCAAGTATTATGGTCCTTTCTATAAATTTCTCTTTCTCTGAGAGAGGTGAAGTCAGAGATGGTTCCTAGCAGCCGTAAGCTCCTTTTGGGAACGCTCACTGGTCTCACCAAAAAGATTTCAGATCAGGGGCTTCAGCAAAGGATGAGTAGGAAAGTTGAATCAAGTAAACGGGGCTTTTGTTTGACTGGGGCTTTGGAAAGATGCACAGAATGCAACCCTACCCTAGCAAGTATAAATGTTTGTTTCCCGTTAAAGARAAGTGACCCTCTAGCTATCATGCAACCAGAAAGCTCTAACATGCTTAGCGTTCTTCTGCTACGTCATCTCTCCTTAACTGCAGCAGTTCATTCATATGTCTTTGTTATTACCAGAGAAACTTGAGCAGAAGGGACATAACCAATATAACAGCCGTCTCACAAAGTAAGTATCCGTATGTGGAGCCTGCAATCACTGAAACATAAACCAATCCCTAGTTAATGTGCCAAACTCTGACTGAACAGTACAGCTCAAGAGCCAGGGAAAAACTAACCCTGGTTGCAAGTACTATGGGCTGCTTTTTATTTTGAATATAATGTCAGAAGCTCATCACAGCTGGAGTTTGTGATGTACAACACAAATCACCCAAACCTACGACCTACAGGTTTTAAAAATCCATGCAAGTAACTGCAGACACTTGTGCAAATACGTGCCTGGCACACCACTACCATTGATGTTTCATTCCTGCTTAAAACACTTTAATTTCTAAAGAAGCAGCTGCTACGGTGCCAGGCAGAAGAAATCCAGACTGAGCAGTGGCTTACAAGCCCTCTGTGTGCCCTGCTGCACCATTTGTAGCCACTGAACTGCCAAGGCCTGCACAAACACGGCCCCTCTTCACCACCACCCACAGCCCCGTTCGCTTTGTCCCTTGAGCAGCAACGCGTACGAGGAAGGAGGTGACATTTACTCGTGGCCTCGCACCTGCTGGAGGGGGCCTTAAAAGGAATGACCTTGACTGGCAAGGCAAAAGCCATCAACATCTTGTTATCACATCACTCTGGGATTCATTTAGGCAAAGCCTTGCAGCAAAGTGACCAGCAACAACTCAGCGAGGCTGACCCTGTTCCTGGCCCTTTTCTGTCATGGCACTTCAATGTTAAGCCTTGGGATAAGGAACTAAGAATATCTATTTTGTAACCAAATGATGCAATTTTTTGTATGCTTTTAGGCAGCACTTGCCATTGGATAGTGATGCTTTATGTCAATGATTCTCTGACTCGCTATAGAATTATTTTATGTTAAGAAGAAATTAAAAAGCATTCAGATGTGCCAAAAATGTGAGGTTAACTGAAGTGTAATTAGCTCTGAAAGTTCCTCTGTAACCTGCCTAATGTTACAATAGATTTCGAGAACCGCGGGTACAATGCAGTAGTTTTTACCTCTATAAAATTTTAATATAAAGTGAAGAAAGGTGCTTACCCTTAAAACATGGCGATGCAGACTGGTGTGAACTGATGTATTTTATTAATAGATTCTCATTGTGATGTAAGTTTAAATAAATTGTTGGGTTATGGAAGATTGTAACATACCTTGTGATGCAGATTATTTCTGTGTGTATTTGAGGTGTTGAGTCTGATCTTTCAGAGTACACGAGGTAGCTCACGGAAAATGATGGGGGAACTACACACGTTCCTCTTGGACAAATCTAGTCAGAAAATGACTGTAGTTAAATGTATGAACAGTGGTTACATATTTTTATGGCATCACAACCTAATCTTTTAGGACTCTTACACGCACAGATGAATTAAGTCACATAGTTTTTGAGCCTGGGCATTTTCTTCAATGAAATACTTTATTTGCTGGGGTTTTTTTAACTGTTTGAGAAAAGCCTGCAGCAAAAATACATTCATTAACTAATGATAGAATAAATGAAGAAATATTGGGAATTGGGGTCAGAAGAGGTCTGACTGGGGAAATGGAAGTCACACAGCCAGCAGGGGATGATAGGGATCTCGTGATGTCCTGACACRCGTATATTCCAAATTTGCTGCCACACCTCCGCGGGTGATTGTTGTTAGTGACCCAGATGTAACAGACCTCTCTGTTCGTTGCATTCCAGCCTCAGCATAGAATAAAACGAAGCTCCCACCTAGTCCTCAGCCTTGCCCCCGTGTAACGCTCACATATTGCTAATTATGCTTCAAACTACGGCCCTTAGAGTTGCCTTTGCCATTCCATGCAAAACTGGTGACAGCACTCGGCCAATAAAACCACTCAACCTTAATGAGCATCATTAAGCCTGAACTATGAAGGTTAATTATATAATTGTAGCAGATGGTAGCATTTTCACCTAAAGCAAACCCAGCTGAGCCCACTAAAAAAGCTAGCGGGAACTGTTCAAAAATTTCCAGGTACTGGCTGAAGTAACCGGTTTGTACAACAGTTGTGTTGCTCACGGCTTTGCAGCGCACAGGTACCTTGGCGAGCACTCGAGCAACCGCAGCCCAAGGATAAAATGCTCTTGTTTGTGCTTCCGCTTGCAGTGCTCTAGGTATCGCTTTGTAGCCATTGGTCTGAGGCAAGCAATGCTGAGAAACTGTCTGTCCCRCGTTCCTGTGTTTTTTCTACTCGGCAGGGAATAGTTAGATGGTGTTGCTGTTTGCAGGGTGTTTGGCTGTGGGTTTTGCGTTGTTCTCTGGGGATCCCGTCACTCCTGGTCTCTGTGACCTCTTTTACGAGTTACCTCCCAATTCCTACTTCGGCTTACACGAGACAGCCTCTCAGTTCAGTGTGCTGGACAGGCAGAATTCACTTAGTTTTGCCAAGCCCAAGGTGCTTTTGAGTCGTCCCTTTGGCTTAAGGCCCAGGGAGATGTCAGACTGGATCACGGGGCAGCAAGGCCAGTATTGTTCTGTGTGTGAGCTGAGCCGGAATGTTTTCCAGGATGTGCCCTACAGCTCCCGAAGGCAGCTGAGGTCAACGTCAAATGGGGTGCCCCACGCCAGCCCTCGGCCCCACCGCTGGAGCAGGACGGGGCCCGGAGGCGGTACTGCCAGCCACGGGTAGGAGCCTCCGGGTTCTGTGGCGCACACCCGCATCCTTCAGCGCTGCCAGCCAAACCCCGCGCTGAGCCACCCTCCTGCTGCCGCCGCGCCTCTCGGCCCCACGCCGGGGCCTGACCCCATGCCCCGGCACTGCCGCAGGCCCTGCTGGGGCGGCCACTGCCACCCGTGTCGGGGTCCCCAGGCGAGCCCCCTCCCCCGGCCGAGGCAGCCCCGCCGC
>JASVER010000074.1:1727255-1819315 GCA_030449065.1 Oceanodroma leucorhoa | reverse complement strand
CGGCGCTGCGCGGGCTCCGCCAGCAGGTGGCGCCGCAGGGCGCGGCCCGTCCCGCTCCGCCGGGGGGCGCTGGGAGCGGCGCGGCCTGGGGCGGCCTGGGGCGGCACGGCATGGGACGGCACAGCATGGGACGGCACAGCGTGGGACGGCACGGCATGGGACGGCACAGCGTGGGACGGCACGGCATGGCATGGCATGGAACGGCATGGCATGGAACGGCGTGGCACGGGATGGCGTGGAACAGCACGGCATGGAACGGCATGGCATGGAACAGCATGACGTGGCATGGCTTGGAATGGCATGGAATAGAATGGCATGAAATGGAATGGCATAGCATGGAACGGCATGGAATGGAATGGAATGGAATGGAATGGAATAGAACAGACTATTTCAGTTGGAAGGGACCTACAACAATCGTCTGGTCCCACTGCCCGACCAATTGAGGGCTGACCAAGAGTTAAAGGTGTTATTAAGGGCATTGTCCTAATGCCTCAATCACTGACAGGATTGGGGCACCGACCACCTCTCTAGGAAGCCTGTTCCAGGGTTTGACCACCCTCTCGGTAAAGCAACGCTTCCTCATGTCCAGTCTAAACCTCCCYGGCGCAGCTTTGAACCATTCCCACGCGTCCTGTCRCTGGATAGCAGGGAGAAGAGAGCAGCACCTCATTCTCCATGTCCTCTGCTCAGCCCAAAGTCCCCAGCCACTCCTCATAGGACCGTATGTGTATGTGATACATGGATCTTCTGGGGAGGTTTAAATAATAATTTCTCAGGTTTTATTGATCCTGTGCCACCAACTTCCTAGCGCTGTTCACATTGGTCCTGTGAGGAAAGGAGCCCCTGCTGTCCCCATGAGCTGCCRCTTGGCATGCGGTCACTGCCGTCAGGAGCCCGCAGTTCACCCCAGCAATCTGCAGGAACCGGCAGCAGGAGGACAGCCCTGMCGAGCCCCRGGAGGGCACCTGCAAGACCCRGGGGTGTCCAACACTTCTTCGGTGTCATCCCTCTGCAGCAGGACGATGGCTCCGTGTGCTGGCGCGCGGGGCAGCTGGTGCCTATGCACTGCGGCGGCCTCAGGACAGTGTCCTGACGGCAGCGTCACGAGGCTGCTRTTGATGGTACCACCATTACTTTGGTGCTAGCACCTCATGGAGTAACAACTGATTCTGCTATTTCTACCCTAATTCTGCTGCTCTTTGCTCACACAYGCTGAGGCATAAGCACTGCATCCCTGCAGAGTTTATTACCCAGCAGTGCCCTACTCCAGGCTGGTCGGTGCACAGCCCTGCAGCCCGTGATGCCTCTTGTCTATGCAAGAAAGCGCAGCTGTTCCCCCAGCACCTCCAGCCCTCAGAGAGCCCCGCGGGCAGCAGGAAACTCCTCGGGCATGTAACAGAGCACACATGCGGTGCAAGCAGTACGCATTAGTATGAGGAAGCTTCAACTTACACCATGACGCGTAGGGGCATCCCATGGTCTCACAAGCAGGAGGAACAGAAATTGCTGCGAGAATTGCGTAGCTTTGCATTTTGTTCCTACATGATCTCTTGACCTTCTCCTTTCCCAGGGCTTCTGTGCTGTCAAAGTAAAGTGATGCTCAAGGTAGTCTGTGGATGACACTTTCTCCTACTGTCTACGACTCTTGTCCCCATGGCATACGGATCACTCCTTTTCTGTAAAAATAATCTTTTACAACTGTTGTGTCCTACCTGGGGTGGGAGAGGACACACCCCACYGCAGAGATGTGTGGAAGGGAGGAGAGAGGGTTAAATGAGTCCCACAGGATCAATGGCTTCTGTGCTCAGGGATAGCTCATAACTCACAGGGAATCAGTCCATTACATTTGCAGTGGTCCACAGTCTTCCAGCTAATCTTCTACCAGCAGCATTTAACCAGGCAGCTCCTCTGCCGTGCCTCACCTGCCTCACCGGACCCTGCACCACTCCGGGCTGCCGGCCGTGCGCTGCTATCCCATGCTCCTGCATCGGCACCTATATCCTGCCCCACCACCTTGTCTCCAGTGCCGAGACCCAGATCCTGCACTAGCACAGGGGATGAATTTCTGCAAAGACAGAAAAAGCCAGAAATTAGGTACAGATTTCACCACCTTGGCAAAATGGCACAAGGCTTTGGTCCAGCACAGGGCTATTGCCCAGCCTCATCCTTKGAAACTGTTTCATCTGAAACTTAAAAATACAGCAGAAGAAGTAACACAAGGCAGACAATAAACATGAAATTTTCACTTGAGGAAACTGAAATTTTGTGCAGTGACAAGCAACTGAAGCCACGATCCTCCACCGAGAAGGGTTGTTAATGACAGGCAAATGACTCAGCCCTGCCTTAGACACTTTGCATGCAGTGCGGGTTACAGGAACCAGATACCACAAGGTTTTTATGTGGGGACCTCGCAGCGCACAGATACTATCATGCTTTTGCCTAGCATGTGATAAGAGCATGCACAACATGCAGTTACTACAGAGGAGCTTAAACTTCCTYAATTATATGCCAGCATATTTTGCATCTCTTAAACTGCCCTAGTTTCTTCTGAGTAAAGCACTCGTTGAATTGTTGGGGTGGTGGGGTTTTTAAATTATTTTTTTTTTACTATGTAGGGGTAAATACCAAAGTACGATTTAAGGCACTAAGATCCAGATATATCAAGTTGGTCATACCAATAAATAAATGAGATTCTAATATAGCAATAAAACAATTTTTGCCTCACCCCAAAACATCTTTGTAAGTACTACTGGTTTAAAAAAAAAAGTCCTCACCTTCAGGTATATCATTCATATAGAATCCTCTCACATGGTTTCATCCCACACAGATGCTGTATAGTACTTCAGGGTAGTTGTTAACRACTATCACATGGAATTGGTTATATAAATATACATATACACACACATTTAYATTTATATAGCCAATCATACATTCACGCGCAGATTTATTTATTTTTACTTATGGGCTATTCAAAGCAGCGTGCTGGCTGACGTACAAATAATTGCAATCTAAAAGTGCTCGTAACCTATAAATCAACTTGATCTGCAAATTAAGGGATATTCTGAGCCTCTCACAGATCAAACTTCTAGTTTGAGCTAAGCCTTTACTCTGAGACGGACTACAGCTAGCTAGGAGTTGAGTTTGGCTTGTTTATTTCACATATTCTGTCTTAGCTGTGAGGATGTTCAGCTAACGCATTTCACCTTCTTGTGAAGCAGTACTTAACTCTCATTGCTGATCTTGCTTTTAATTGAACAGCCCACAACTCATTAATAATCACAGACCTCTTTATTTATTCACATTTTTTACATGGGGAGATGAATTAGGAAGGTTTGCTAGATAAATAGCTTAAAGTGGGCATCCAGYGTATTCAAATTCAGAACTTGCTCCTAAGAAACCCATGTACAAAATATCTATTTTTGTCCCTGACCGAAGTCAGAGGCTAGGAAAGCAATTACTGAATCTGCATTGCTGGAAAGAGAGAACTGTAATTTCCTCAGTGAAAGGCTGGTCAGGAAGTTTTCTGCCTGTTCCAAGAGAGCAGGAATTGGACAGCTGGCAGGCTGTAGACTAGGTTTTTCTTGTTTTTCTGGGTTGCATGTGTATGTTTATTACTGGCACTTCCCAGAGATGGTATTTCATTTCCTCTAGAGTTAGAAGGTGTGTAGGAAACATAGTCAGAGTGCAGGCACTGGAAAAAATGCCTCAGGATTAAGGTACTGAAAAATCTCACTGCAGATCTGTTTTCCCCAACCCCACCAGAGATGCCTGCGTGACACCGGATAGCTCATTTTACACGAAACATTCCACACTGCACAGTCTGCTGACGGGCAGGAAATTAAAGACTCTATCTTACGATCACAGTGTATATTTATGAACAGGCACAAGTTAACTTCCAGGTAGCAGCTAAATTCTTGTATTCCCTAATATGTATGTAAATGCTTGTGTTTAAAATTTCAATAGTAAACTACATTGCAGTGAAAAACCGCAAAGCCACACCAAAATTTCCTCTCTTTAAGAATAACACATGGGAATTTCCACAATTACATGCAGCTTACAGGAAGAGAGAAGTTCTCCAGCCTTGTTAATAGAGTTTTAACTTCCTTTAAAGGACAAGAAGTAAACATTAAGAAGACTTCAGAGTAAGTTTTCCAAATACAGACATTTCAGAAAGGAAACATGATAAAYGGGAGATGGCATCCACATGAGAATTTTGGCTTTCTTTAATGTAAGATTCTAGATGAAAATGAAGAAGAAATCCTTTTATGACAGGTTTTAGAATGACACCCAACAAAATACCAGTGCTCAAAGCAGACGCAGAACCCCAAAATGAGGTATCTGGGCTCCCTCATTGTGCACAAMGGTGGTCAGTGTGGGGAGCAAAGCTCTGGTGGACCTACTGAGCATGAACTGAGGACAGGTCTACATTTGAAATCTTTCCTTGTAGTAGGGCTGTAAGCGAACACTGTCCTCTTCTGGGATCCGACATCCAAAATCCTTTCCTGAAGGAAGGTAGTGACCAGGACTAAGCAAAGGTCACTTCGTATGGGGTAAAAGGTTTTTTGGTATGCGTTTAGGGGCAGCGGCGGAATGGAGGATGAAGAGATGGTGGTTCCTGTTTCTACACAATAGGTTCGTGACTAAACCACTTACCCAGGAGGTTGAGGATTTAGTCTTTCCTCGGTTTGTGAAGGGTGGCTTCAACAGAGACTTTTGCTGAAGCAGAACTCCAGCCACATCAGGGAACTTCAGCTTCCAAGACAGAGCTGATGCCCAAATCCTCCTTCTGGACTATAGCTTTTAGATCCACCCTGGATCACAGTAATTTATCTAGAATTACATGGCACTTTATCACAAATGGGGTGGGGAATGGCTGTCTGCTCCATTCAGTTCTTGCTGGAAAACTGGGAGTTGTGAGCAGTAGGTCAGAGACCTCGCCATGTTCTGCCACTGTCAGGTTTCCCTCCAGCTGCCCACGGTAAGGAGAAACTCTCCACAACCCTTGTAACGGGGCATTAAATGTYGGCCTATCCTTCTACCGTGTGAGGAGAAACTTCCCGAGGACTGAAGTTGTTCGYGTAGTTATGGGAGTCCAGGCACCAGCAAATAAAAGGAGCAACTTCCTAAACTGCTTCCGGTGTGTAATTGCGTGAGCACTTCTAGTCACTGAGGGGAAATGAAAAACAAACTTCAGCTTCCTTCTTTATTCACTCACAAAAACCGTTCATGCGGTTCTTATACTTCAGGAGCCACGCAGAGGGCGAAAGCTGGGGCACCAGCTCCGCCCGACAACCCGGTTCCACGGCGGCAACTGCCGTGGCACCGCAGGCCCCTCTTGCCCTGTCCCCTCTTTGGGGGAGCCCTCTGCCGTGTCCCGCTTCCACACGGCCAACGCAACCGGCGCGGCCCGGCGGCTGCGGCCTGCCCGGCGCAGAGGGGTCGCGACAGCGGGAGACCGCGGCCGCCCCCGGGCTGACAGGAACCCGCCGCCTGCCCCCGCGCCCCTCAGCCCGCGCGCGCCGCCCGGGCCCCGCCCCCCCCGCGCCCACGCACGGGCGGTGGCGCCTCCCGATTGGCGGCGGGGCCGTGGGGTGACCGGCGGGCGGAGGGCGCCGCGCGGCACGCCGGGAGCTGTAGGCAGAGCGCGGCGGGAGGGCCGGGCCGGACTGCGGCTCCCGGCGCGCCTCGCGCCGCCCCGTGACGGGGCGGGGGGCAGCGTTGCGGCAGCGGCGGAGCGGGCGCGCAGGAGCCGCTGCGCTGCCTCGGCCCCATTGTGTGGCGCGGCCGCGGCTCCCCGGTGCCGGCCGCCATCTTGTGCCGGAGGAGGTCCGCGCCGGGCCGCCGCGTCCGCCTCGGCCGGGGCCTCCGCAGGGGGCCGGGGCCGCCCTCCTGCCGAGAGGGGCCGCGGCGGCGGCGGCGGSCAGCCCCTCCGCGCCCGAGCGGGGCCTCTCCCGCGCCTCCGCCCCCAGGGGCCGCCCCGGGCCGCTCTCCCCGGCCGCTGCCGTGCCCCGAGGCGGCGGGAAGGGCTGCCCTGCGCGGCGCGGCGGCCCCGGGACTGATGCTCGGCCGCTCGCAACGGAAMGCAGCCGCCGCGCCGGGCCGGGCGTGAGGGCCGCTCCGCTCCGCGCCGCCTCCCGGCCCCCTCTCCCCGCCCCAGCCCGAAAGCCGATGCCGCCGCTGGACGAACACCTGCCCAGGCCCCGGGCGTAGCGGTGGGCGCTGCCAGCGCCGCTCCCGAGGAGGCGGGCGCCCGCCGCCCACCGGCCGCGGATCAGGAGACCGAGGGCCGGCCCTGAGGCGCTGCCGCCGCTTCCCGCCCCATCAGGCGAGGGGCAGGAGACCCACCCCGAGCGCGGCGCCGCGCCCCGCCCGCCCCAGCCGGCAGGCGGACCGGGCCGCCGCCGCCGCACCATGAAGATCAAGGATGCCAAGAAGCCGTGTAAGGCCGCGGGCTGCCGCCGCGCGTTCCGCCGCTCGGGCCGGGGGCCCGCGGCGTGCATCCCCGCCGTGGCGGGACGCGGGGACCTCGGGGGCGGGTTGTTGGGGTCTGTGGTTTTGGAAGCCGCCTGCCGGGACTCTTCTCGCTGCTGTGCGTCCCTTTTAAGTGAGGTTTCAGGGCTCGGGTGATCTTCAGTGTGTGCGTTGGGAGGGCTTCTCTTTGACTAGAAGGTAGTAATCAGTTTTGGGGGGATGGGCGCAGTTTTTAGTGAAGATGGCACTTAATCAGCGTACTAAAGACCTGCGCAGGCGGCTGCAGTGGCTACAGTTTTGGTTTTTAAGGGCTAATCAACTTTTGATTTTTTCTTTTCTTTTTTTAGAGAGAATATTTGTTAATATTTGGGTACAAGTCTCTCATTAAAGTATGCTGAATGCTTCCCTTTAATAAGCGCAGCTGTAGTAATGTTTCTTACTATTTATTCTTTTGGATTATCTTATTTGTTTTGGAGGGCACAAACATGGCTCAGACTCAGGTGAATGCAAACAA
The DNA here is from genome assembly GCA_030449065.1 of Oceanodroma leucorhoa. Classification (NCBI taxonomy): domain Eukaryota; kingdom Metazoa; phylum Chordata; class Aves; order Procellariiformes; genus Oceanodroma; species Oceanodroma leucorhoa. The sequence continues at coordinate 1,812,330 of JASVER010000074.1, read as the reverse complement.
AATACCTAAGACAGCCGGTACTTTTTTGTGGGAAGAGAGAACCGGATCGGTTAAAGTTAGTCTACATACAAGCAATGTTTTCCCAGTGTAACAGATAGGCTGCTGTGCCAGTCAACACACCTGTCAAACTTACACAGGTGTACCTTAGCTGAAAGGGATGCAAGTATTACTGCACTGAGTTAGGCTATATTTTCTCTGTTGTCATACTTAAAGACTTACTTTCAGGGTGAGTTACTGCATGGAAAAGATGGCTAGTCCTAAAGAGCTAGGCTGGCTCTTATTTTCAGTCATATGACATGCCTGTCTAATGGAGAGCATACAACTTAGTGTATTAAAAGTGTGTATTTTAAATATATTGTTTGATCAGCCCAACAAGAAGAAAATCACAAACATGTATTTAACACAGGAGGTATTAGAGTAGCTCTAGAAATAGCTATAAACATGGAATTGAGTTCGGCTGTGAAAATAACTTTGTTTCTTGTGGTGTGTTAGGGTAACCCTAAATATGCATCTTGTAGCACACAATTAGGCATCACCTCTTATTAGTGCCAGTGTGTAGAGTATGTCTATGAAGAGTATGTCTATGAAGAGTACAGTTCAGACAGCATTTTTGTCTCTGGTGTAATATTTAAGGAATGATATCAACACTCTGAAGCAGTAATAGACTGTAAGACGTTATCATGGTTTGGTAATTTAAAATGGTGAGAGTATGGCTGCTTCTACTGCAGAAACCTGCTAATTTCAGGAGTGTCTCTGCTGGGCCTCAAAGACTGTTTTTTGTAGTGGTGGATTTAAACCTCATGTTTAAATAGCAATGCCAAATGTTATCAAGAAGTTTTTACTGCTTAAATATGCTGAATTTGTAGCTGCACTCTTCCAGTTCTTGAACCTGGACTTTGATGTTGGTTTTATGATGGGAATCAGAAACAATTGGAACTGCATAAGCAGTGGAGGGGAAAAATACAGTGTCAAACTACATTGTTTATTTCACCTTGACTCTTTCACATATTTTGAAGCCGGTGGCTTTTTTAAGAATAGTAACACTTAGTTTCTTAGGCAATGAACTTTAGATTCATTCTGCAGATCTCTGCTTCTGGTTAGTCGCACTGACTGAAGTGGGAGAGCAGCTGAATATTTGAAGAGGAGCAGATCCACAAAAGACTGAAGATGGAAAAGTCTATTGAGGTTGAGGAGCTTTGGTGCCCAAATACTGCTGTCGATTTGGCTTATATGCTCAAATTGACCTGAAAGCTGAGTTGGGCTCACCATACCACTTTTAGACTGTCTAGTTACAAATTATTTGGCTAAGACAGTTGTAGACACTTTTCAATACAATTGCTGAATGGGTATATGTCTCTTAGGCGAAGTGAGTATTTAATAATCTGTGTTGGAGCCAAATTTGGTGCAGGGGAAAAATGGTTAATCATTACTTAACAAGAGGTCATTAGTCTGTTCTAAGAGCCTGCAAAGTGGAATTGAGAAGATTGCTTTAGCTTGCCTGTACTACTTCTATCAGTGATGTTTAGCATCACGAACAAAAGCATGATTGCACTAAGTGCCATGTCTGTCATAAGAGAGGTGAGGGTGAAATGGAGACACCTAGCAAGTTGAGAATTTCTGATGCGGATACACTGCCTAGACACACTTGTGCGGTCCTGCCTTTCAAATCTTCACCTGGCTAGTGCTGTTGCTACTTTGTTGTTGTAAAAACGGTGAAGAATTCAGCTGAATTTATGGAACATGGCTTCTGAGATTGACTGTCTTGAAAGAGGGTAGTAAAGGGCCATTTAAATTTCTTTTGCAGGTGATGAGAGGTGATAGACATTTTAAAGGAAGATAGCAGAATTTCAAATTAGGAAAACCTTGTAGTAAGCTAGCAGTGGAAGCTGGAGAGGTTGTGGAGTCTCCATCCTTGGAGGATTCTTGAAAAACTTCAGAGGTCTTCAAATCTTGGCTGGACAAGGCTGTAGTTGACCTTATCTAGYGTTGGCGATTTTCCTGCTAGTGTGACTGAGAGGTTGGACTAGCTGACTTCCAGAGGACCCTTCCAACCGGCAGCTGCATGATAGCTCTTCTGAGGAAATGCTTGTGGGGAAGAATGGCTGGCTCTCCTAAGAGAAGCTTCTCAAGGTTATTTGGGGGTGGAGATGATAGTCTTGTGAGAGCAGATAGTCTTGCAGAACCGCTGCTGTGTGAGATCTGCCTAAAGGGAAGAGAGGAGCCACTCATTCAGAGAGAGCACTTCATGTTGGCGGGGGAAGGCGAGGTGCCYGAGAGGAGCAAAGAGCCAGCATGCTGTGCTCTTCAGGGGAGGTGGAGTCCTTCACCTTGGCTCTGGARTGTAATGGACTGCCGAAGGAAAGGCAAAGGCTTCTAATATTTAGTATGCAGTGTATGTTTCTTTTAATTGTTTATTGAAAATAGCTTGAGAACAAATGCCTGCATTTCCCTTGAGGTGAATTGAGACACATTAATGTAGGAAAGTACATAGTAGAGATTTGCAAAATGCTGTATCAATATAAAGAAAAGATGAAAATCTTCAGTTCATTTTCTCTAATGCGCTTCTATGGACACATGTAGTCATTGTGGACACAGTGATCCCATGCAGGATTTGTGTAGTAAAATTGGTGAAAAATCCATTTAGGTTGCTRGAGAATCTTTTTTAAATTGATTTTTCTGTTCATAGAACTTGCTGCTTAGTCTTGTGGTATCCTAGCATTTTCTTACTAGTCCTTAAAAGCTGATTATTAGCCCATAGGTGATGTTACAGGTTCTCATTTCACTGCAGTTGAAAAAATATATTTCTAATAATGGGTTAGTACTGCCAGGCACAGTTTATACTGTGTTTGCATCTGTAAATGTTAGATTATGCCTCTGCATGCTGTATCTCACTATAATAAAAACACCTATCCCCAAAGAGATTGCTGCTGAAATGTCCACAAAATTAACAGAATGAGCAGGAGGAAGAAGATGAAAGCAGCGATATTTCGTCTTGTATTAGCTTTACATGGTATGCACTTGTAGATGTGATAAACCTAATGAAGAGCAGTTATGGTAATTGCCGATTACCACCTGTCCTCCCACTGGTAAGCGTGGCCTTTCTGTAGCGTGATTAGAGGTGGCTGAGTGGGAAAGTGTGGTGAGTTTACAGAGTTTGATGGAGAAGTTTTCCTATGAGGGAAATGGGAGGATGTGCATGTCAGATACATTTAATTTGGGTGTTAATTCTATCTAGCCCAAATCTATTTTGAGCTGGACTTGAGGTATTTGAACCAAAAACCTGTTATAAAACTAGTTAAGCAGAGAAACTCTCGGGTGTCTCAAGGGCTAAGGACACTTGGTGTACAGTTTTGCTCTGCAGAGGCTCATAGGCACACATCTGTGGGTACAGCAAAGACACTTCGCTGCCTAGCCATCAGGTTAGTCCCACTTGATACAGCAGTTCAACAACCTTTGATGTGTTTTCTCTTAACTTGTCCCGTTGGACATGTTAGCTACCTTAGATTGCTAGCTGATTTAGGTGTTAGAGTTTATAATTAATTTTTACTCTGCTGTATGCAGATGTTTTAGGGAAATACTGGAAGTGTAAGAATGTATGTGTGTACATAGAGGAAAATGCATTTGGAGAAACTGCAAGATACATTTAGTTTAAGTTTCTGTGTTTGTAAACACTGACTGTGTAATAGTTCAGTATAACTTTTATATAGTTTGTCTTGTCAGTAGTCAGATAAGGATGGGATCAAGGGTAGTTCTGTTATCAAAGGCTACGTACTAAGCTGAATTAGAAGGTAAGTTTTGTGCATCAGAACAGATAATACTGCATACTTTCATAAAGAATGTTGCAGTGCTGGCAGAAGTAAACTTAAGTTTTCGTGTGATTTCATTATCATTTTCCTTTCTTGTATTTTAAGCCAATATAGAATCATGAACTGCAGCATGTTTTGGCAGTTGTTCCCCAAGCCACGTTTGTACTTGAAGTGCAACAGTCTTACGTCTTAATAATACGACAGCTTTCTTACAAATATGACAAAATCTGGTAGCCTGTTCTCTGCTGTCACTTACAGCTGTGATTTTTTGGTTTTTTTCCCTGCTTGAGTTAGGAGGTAGCTATTCTTCTTCGAAGGTTAGTTCTTGTTAATTTAATGTAGGGTTGACCCAGACTGTTATTTTACCTTACAGTGAGAAGGAAGTATTTTAAATGTGTTTGTGTTTCAAATGTGTCATTACATTCATAGGCAAGAGTTTACCAGTAATCTGTTTCTCAGTCTTTAAAAATAGTGTTAAATACAAATAGAGTGTTAAACTGAAGAATCTTATGCTTGACCAAATAAGGGGGAAGTAGTGAAGTCTTTGAGTGCGTACTTCCTGCAGCTTTGGATCCAAAACGGATGTACAAAGTCAAAATACTAGTATGTGGTCTGAGTGGGGAACTTCGAAGGTCCTCTGCTCTGCTGAGGCAGAACCCATAGAAAAGGAAAAAATGTCAACCTTTGTGCTTGTATGGGCATGAGAAAGACTTTTTACTGTAACTATTTCCTTTTGGCATATAAAGACCTTATATGATAAGATATAAGTAACATTAAGATTGCTGCCAGAAACTATGTACGCCAAGAACTTGAGGAGTGCAAACAAGAGAATGAGGCCTTCCTGTGTAGCTCTAAAGAATAATATAAAAAACAACCAAGAGCCAGCAGCTTGGGTTTTCTTACTACACAGAACTGCTACAKCATTACTTGACCACAGCACCTCGTGACTGCACTCTTCCCATGTGGGAAGTGCTTTTCTACATTGCAGGAAGTAGTTCTAGGGAATCCTCTTAAACGTCATTATTTTTTTAACTCTGAGCAGGTTAGAGGCACTCTGAGAGGTTTGAGAGGCCAAAGCTATCTTCATGGTGTGACCTTATAGCAAAGGTCCCTGGTCACCGTGTCTACGTAGGGACCACAGTTGTTCCTGGCAGAGCTGGGGAGTGAAAGAAAATCTGGATTTGGAATTAAGGARGTTGTGATACTCCTCTTGCTGTCCTGTTGGAGACGGTTCAGTTTGGTGTGAAGTATCACATTAAACCATATGGGGTTTGACTTCCCAGTTTGTGTTCTACTTTGCATATTTGTCTCTTCTCAGATAGTAAAAATATGTATTTTATGTATACTTAAACAGAGCGTGGCTTGACTTCCTAAAAGCAGAATGCATGTTTTTGAAGGACTTCTAAGGCAGTTGGGCTTGTTGAGTAAAAAGCTTGATTCCCGCTTTTCTTTTTTCAAATTGCAGCTCACCTCTGCAGAGGSGAGCTGAACTTTGAAAAGACAGAGCACTGGATTTGTTTTGTGAATAGCAGTTAAATTCTCAGCAAGGAATACTTCTGAGCTGTACATCACTTTTAGTAGAGTCTTCCTAGGAATAAGAACAGTTATAAAGAGGAAAAGCTGAGAAAAATCCCCATAGAGCTGCAGAAAAAGCCCAGTTTTAATGCAGATGCATTGACTCTTCTTATGAATTGAAGCTGCGGAATGATGGTTACAGTTGCGCAAGTCCTCAAACCTGGTATCTGCAGAGCTATAAGCTTGGAACGAAGGTTGTGCAACTGGTATTGGTCTCATCCAGGCATGTTTCTTTAACTATGACTGCCGTAAGGATCAAGCTGTCTGGGGGTATTTTTTCAAAAGATTGTGCTGCCATCATTCTGCTCCTAAATCTCTCGCTTAAAGAAGCATGACCCACAGATATGAGTATAAAAATACTTTTTATAGATTTATTTATACATCCTCAACCCAAGGTACGCACCATGCTATTTTTGTCTTGTTCCAAGACAGCTTTCAAATACCAGACTGCCTCAGGATTAAATTTTTCATGGATTTGAGAGACTATACCAGCTACAGATGCTGGTATATATGCTGCAGATACCATATATGAGTGAAAATTCTTGTGCTTCTAACATGCCTCAAAGAGTAGCAGCATCACCTTAAGCGGAGTGCTCATATATGTGGTGTAAAGTAATGTACAGGTTCCTTGTATGTATGGCATGACTTAAAGTAGATGYGTCCTCTTCAGCCATTGACACGATTAGCCTGGCTGCCCTGTGGAGAGGAAGTCTTGTAGGAAACTCGAGCATGCTCTCCATAGTGTGTTTTCTGAGTAGACCTTCATCCTGAATCTCTGTGGCCTTATTTGAACCCTGCAAAGGAAATCACCTTTTCACTAACTGGAAGAGGAACTGGTGTTTTCAGATGGGTTCCTGTTTTCTCCATTCCCCCTGCTTCCAGATAGGTTGGATCCTGAGCCAAGATCCACCCAAGGCAAGCTGATTTGAAGGCTGCAGCAACAGAAGGAGAGTTCACAAGGTTTCCATGTTGTCTCCACGTACCATTACATTCTAACTCTGTAGAATCAGTGTATTTCTAATATTTAAAGGTGGATAAATCTTGTATCCTTGCAGTCCCAAAATCACAGCTACAGTTCAACTGAATGTGCASTTGCCATATATGTGTATCCCCTTCTGTGTTTGGAAAATAAAATGGCTTTAATTTTCCTGACTAGACCTGTATAATCAATCAAGAGTGGCTTACATACACAAGAATCCTTGTGTAATATCTTCTTCTGGRTTGCTGGTATAAGGAGTAAGTTAASRGTACGTGGGCCCAGTTGCTTGTCAGAACACCTCCACCTTGCAAACCAAACTTAAGCAATGTACTCACCAGCCAAATCTTGACAAATTTTCAACAGAAAAATGTGAAACATCTGGGGGTTTGTCACAGAGGTGGAAACTGACCTATTTCTTTGGTCTCAAAATCCTTGAATTACTGTTAAGATCACTCAGTTAACCCAGAAAAATTATATTGTACAGCATGATCCCATTTTTCAGCATAAATATGTTCTCATTTGAATTATGGAATAAACTTCCTTACAGTCCARCTGTTCTTGTTTTTTGCTTGGTATATGAGATTCATAAACCTTAAGATTTTTAGAGATGTGACTAATGTTATATTTGCAAAAGCCTTTTGGATCGTTTAACATGGGATGTGGTGGATCTCCTGACAAACAGGCATGACTCACACCAGATCTTCCTTAGGCTCATCACTTGAACTCTCAGCTGTTTCCCCCTCTTTCTTYTTGTTGAAGACTAGATCCTAGTTATTCAGTAGGCCCACTGAGTGGGAAGAATCCCAAGTATTTTAGGTAGTACTTGGCTTGCTGTGTCCTAGTTAAATTCTGAATGGGTTGGATTGACTCCTACAGACACTTTCTGATCTGCTGGATGAATCAACTTCCCTTCTTTGGTTTTKGTCTTGTGACATTGTTTACAAGAAGAGACTGGAACTTAGTGATATTGCTTAATAACTCATCAGATAATTGTGGTCAAACAGTAAGATGACAAATTTTCTTATGTCCAGAGTCACAGTGCAAAGAAGTCAGGTATGCAGTTGTAAAGTAAATTAATATGTGACTTTATGCTTAGATCTCAGCTTTATAGAACAGATATCAGGTTTATATCTTTATTCCCACTTGGAGCTAGATTTTGTTCACAGAATTTATCCTTGTATTTAAATGTTGCTTTTCAAGATGAGTAAGGTTGCTGACTCAATCTTTTTTGTTAATATCTGACAGTATTCTCCGGACATCCATTCCTGAAAGTTGAGGCAACTTCTAAGTTTCTTTTCTTCTTAACTTTTGCACTCGTGTTATAAATGAACTGGCATGCAGCCAGCCTTGAGTAAATACATTAAAATATTTTGGTAGGCCATTCTTCTTAAGGATAGATCCCTGCTGRTAATATAAATCCAACATAATTACATCTTACCCATGATGAACATGTTAACATCTTTTCGGTTTTGTTCCTGAGTTTCATGCTTCTATAATATATGAATTACACCTGAAAAAATAAATTGGAACTCTACAGAATATTTAAAAAACCAAAAAAAACCCTCAAAAAAAACCCTCAAAAAAAAACCCAGCCAAACAAAAAGACCCCAAAACCCACCAGAAAAACGCACCAAACAACCCAGCAAGTGGTAGTGTCAATTAGGAAATAAAAATACGGGCTTCCCAGCTGTATGTTCAGGATCTTTCTTAAACTTACAAATTAAGTTTTAAACACTGTTTCTAGGAAGTGACAGTGGGGAAGCTCTCAAATGAAGATGATGTCTTTGCTGTAGAGTTGCTGAGTATCTGTTTTACCACACATGGTTAGGAAGATTTGTTAATACAGGCATATTCAAATCATGGTCCTAGATGACATAAACCATAGAATCCTGGGTAGGAATTGCAGTCATCCCACAAAAGTGGCAAAGACAAAATACTTGCATTTTAGTATTGTTGTTTTGTAGTACAGAAATCCCCCCTTCCTCTCCAAGATACAAAAAAAAAGAAAAATTGGAACCTAGCGTCTGTAATATTAATTTTCTATCTTGCATGTACTTCTTAATAGTACTTTCTGTTAGCCCTTTAACTTCAAGGTATATATGAACGGCTCTCTTCAGCTCCATAAATTGGGCATCTTAACTGGCCATTTTTAAAGTAGATGCAAATAAATTAATGCTTCTCTCTCAAATGAAACATGTCATGTGAGCAAAAGATAACGTTAGAGGAGGAATACCTGTCCTGCCGSTGTTGTCAGCCGTAATGTGTAACCTGCTTTCTCACGAGTGTGCATCGCAGTCTTTGTGCTAAACTATGTCAAAACTATTATTTTAGGAGTTAAGGTTATTTTAATTCTTTGTTCTCCAAAAAAAAAAAAAAAAAGTGGTTGAATTTTGTTTAGGAGTTGGTATGAAAGGTATAGTATGGTTTGGGGAGTTTTTAGCTGTGCTTTCCAAGCACTTAAATGTGTAAATAGAGTTGCTCACTTTTCCATTTTTACCTGCGGCCAGAAGGATATTTAAGATCATGTAATGGAAATCATTACTGATTCGTTGTTCCTGTGAGGATTTTTGTTAATGTCTTCCTTGTTGAAAAGCATAGCGTTGGTTTAGTCTTAAGTTACATGTATTGCTTTTGCTCTTTAACAAAGCTAATCAATCAATTCTTGTATCTTCCCAGCTTTTCCATGGTTTGGCATGGACATTGGGGGAACTTTGGTGAAACTTGCATATTTTGAACCTATTGATATCACTGCAGAGGARGAGCAGGAGGAAGTTGAAAGCTTGAAGAGCATCCGCAAATACCTGACTTCCAATGTAGCCTATGGATCCACCGGCATTCGAGATGTCCACCTTGAGCTGAAAGACTTAACGATTTTTGCTCGAAGAGGAAACTTGCACTTTATTCGATTYCCAACTCATGATTTGCCTACTTTTATCCAAATGGGAAGAAATAAAAACTTTTCAACACTACATACGGTGCTCTGTGCCACCGGCGGTGGCGCTTACAAGTTTGAAGAAGACTTTCGCACAGTAGGTAGCCTATCCTTCCTCATACTGAAGCTGATGCTAAAAGCATTGCTGATGATGGGTTAWAATAAACAGTATTTTGAAAAACTGTGGAATGCTCAAAGATTATTAATTATTCATTTGTTTTTCAGTCTTAAGTATGATAATTTAGAAATATGCTTTCTGACATCATCGCAATAAACATGAAGATCTAATGCTAACAGCTAATTAGAACTTTCCATTAATGCAGTGAAACGCAGGACACGTGGAGGTTAACAATTTTCTAATCTGTGTTTTCTCTGRGGGGAAATGTGCTTAAACTGCTGAGGTGCTTGAGTCACTTTGGATTTTCTTTCCTAYGCAGTCTTTGATGATAGGTTTTCAGTGTTTGTGGGCGGGATTATCCTYATTAATTTAGTCTAGTGCATTGTTTAGAGATCTGTGACAAAACGCCTGTCTGAAAGACAGTCTTTTTTCAACTGCAGAGCCGTTTGGGATTTTCCTGAGGTGTTTTGACTCTTCCCTTGATGATCAAAAYTGATCATTTGTTTAGATGCAGTTTCTATCCAAAGATAGTTGTTACTAACTGAGAATCTTACCACAGTATCCAGTGTGCACATGTCCTAGTTTTAAAGTGGCTGCAGACCTCTTGTGCTTCTAGAGACAAGAAGACTTTCARTAGCACAAAATGTTTGGTTTCAAAAATCTGCTTGCATTTCCATTCCTGTGCCAGTCTTTCTTGAGCTGGTACAACTGTTTGTGGGGTAGGGTCACAATTTGTACAGCAGAACTAATTCATGATCTAAAACCCCACATAAATATTTTATGTTGGAACAGTTCCCTGATCTGCTCCACAGTGAAGCTTCACAGTTGTGCCATGGCAAGAAAARCTGAAGGGACCTGGGGGAAGAGGAGGGGACTGGCAGTGCTGTGATCTGGTACTGATGTCAGTCAGCAGTGTGCAATCTGGTCTGATTGTGCAATTTTGTAATCTAACTGCAGGCTGCTTTCTCAATGTGAGCTCACCGGATTCAGAGATAGGCTTTATGGGTGGTTTTTCTTGGATTAGCTGCCTCATTGGACTCTCTAACTGTTGGAACTCCCTGCAGTGAGGGAGAGAGCATGATCACTCTTTTTGTGAAAGCCCGGAGTTAAATTGTAATAAGTATGGTGTGAAATTACAGCCTTCCTGGAATCCACAGCACCTGTTAAATTGTCTTTCTGCTTAAATGTCGTGTGCAAAACTGAGGAAGAACTGTAATGAACCTAAAGTCCCATAGAATTTCTGACCTATGTTTTTCTTATGATCCTTGGAGTGTTAATAAAGTTGCAAGGATAGTTAGTACAATGCCATTGAGGTTTTTATCTTAGGTTTTCATCTGCTGACATCTTAGAAACAGCTGTTTGACTTCTAAGATGGGGGAGGAAACCTACAAACCTTGAAAAGATGTGCAGATGTGTGAGTTTTCACCAAGATGACATTCGATGGGGACTCTAGGGTATTTGGTGACATTTTTTTGATTTAGATTGATGAAAAAAGTTGCTAATTTTTCAATGGATTAATGTCTGAGTATCTCAAAAGTTATCTTTGGGCTTACCAAAGCAGATATTTATACTGCTTGTCTGTTCTTGATTCAAGTCTGAARTCTAGATTTCTAGTCAGAGTAGTTTGCTAATTGATGTATTCAGAATTTACCTCTGAATTCTTTGTTGGCTTTATAGTGGGATTGAAGTTCCTGAATTAGTCGCCTGAGGTAGCTTCTAGTACTAGTTTCCAAGTTTGCAGCATGTTTAAGCCATGTTAGAACATGTTGACACTGTTTTTTTTTCTTTTTAACACAGATTGGAAACCTCCAGCTGCACAAACTGGATGAGCTTGACTGCCTTGTCAAAGGCTTATTGTATATAGACTCTGTCAGCTTCAATGGCCAGGCAGAGTGCTATTATTTTGAAAATGCCTCAGATCCTGAGAGATGCCAAAAGATGCCTTTTAACCTGGATGATCCATACCCATTGCTGGTTGTTAACATTGGTTCAGGAGTCAGTATTTTATCAGTCCATTCCAAAGACAACTATAAAAGAGTAACTGGAACAAGGTAACTCAAAAACCTAAGTTGGGGTTGTTACTCTATGGAACAATGAGCCTTCTGTTTTCAAAGTGGTTCCTCTCCCTGACTCCCCTCACCTATCCCTTCCCTCACTCTGTAGTATGGAAAAGTATTTTATCTTTAATTTACAGCTGCATTCATTGAAGCCCATTCCCATAGTTTTGTTATTGAGGAGATTTAGCTAGTATCTTATTTATCAATCAGTGAGTGCTAGAAGTGCTCCATAGTGAGAGTTTTATAGGTTTTGTCTTAAGTTTTGATAATTTGTCCAGTGAACCTGTGTTTCTCTTGCTCCATAAGAATAAATATGTCCACACATGTTTTACAGTAAATGATCAAGGATCAGAGTCAGTGGCATGGTGTGGGTGTTTAGGGAGTTTGTCTCTGATTAAGTCTTCCAGCTTACGTTTTGAGAGTTTATAACTATTTGTTAGCTCTTATTGTATGGTTAGCTTCTTGTAAGTGACTTACATAAATGTTAAATTGATTGACAGCTGTTTGTGTAGTGAACCTTGAGCAAGAAAGCAGACAGCTTGGTATCTAAGTTGGAGGGCTTTATTTGTTTATTTTTCTAGTCAGACATAAGAATCTTTGATGTGAGGAAATACTATTTAAAAGCAACTAGTTTTCTTTCTTCTTAGTCTAGGTGGAGGGACCTTTCTTGGTTTATGCAGTTTGTTGACGGGCTGTGAAAGTTTTGAAGAAGCTCTGGAAATGGCATCCAAAGGAGACAGCACACACGCTGACAAACTGGTTCGAGATATTTATGGAGGAGACTATGAAAGATTTGGCTTGCCAGGATGGGCTGTAGCATCCAGGTAAGCAAGAGATCTTTTTGTTGGTTCTTTTGCTGSTTTGGGGGGCTTCAAAAACAAGACTTAAACTATTAATACAGAGAAAACTGCTTTTTGCAAACTTTTATTGTAGTCAAGTTACGTTTTCATCCTAAAAGTATATATACTSAGTTTTCCTGAAGATTTAAAGCCACATGCAACTGCAGGTGCCTGCTAGCTAGGTATTGAAAAAACCTCACATGGTATATCGTATACAGCTTTACGTGAATCAGAGAGAACATGAGGTGATCACAGGAGTGGCAMGAACGAAGTGCAGAGGAAGAACAAAGCCGATTACTTTTTGACTTCCTAGAATCTTTTAGTAGGGCTGTTGTCCAGAGGGAAGGTGAGTGGAAGACAGCATTTGTGTTGCTCTTACAGTAGTATCTCTTCATTTTTTTGGAAAGACTCTGCTTTTTTTGATACATGGCTGTCAGTACAGGCACCTGGCATAATGTTTTAACTACTCTTCTCACTTAGGAAGGCTGTTGAACATAAACAGTTTGCACCATGAGAATAACTGTATTTTACTGCCAGTGACAGAGGATTTTTGTCATAGATGCGAGTTTTATTTCCATTGGGAAAGATTATTGGTGATGTTACAGCTTCTCTACCCTTAAGAAATGTAAGAAGAATAAACTTTGGGAGTGAAACTAACACGTACATGAGAGAGTTCATTAAATCTTTGCTCTTATTCAGTAGTAAGAGGTCTTAATTCACGGTAACTTAATTATTCTCCCTCTTCAGCCAGCTGAGGCCAAGCCTCTTGAGAGAGCATATGCTGAGAGGTTTTAATATGTGCAAACTTTACACTTTTAGTCAATACATCTTAACTCGCTCTTTATATAGGTACTTTTTGCTCTCATTTACTTTTTAAGACTCTTAGGAAGTTTAATGACTATTTGGGTTTTAGAATAATCAAGATTCTGGCTCCCTGAACTGACTTACATACGGCAGAGAGTCCTTAGTGGTAAAATATCATGCATAGCTATGGATTCTTGTTGTGKTTTTTCTTTTTTATAATTTGTAAGAAATTATCTACTGTGTATAGTAATGGAAATGCCCTTCTAATCCAGAACTCTTCATTTATACCATCTAAATTGCAGTCTGTCAGCTGTTTATATTCTGTTTCAGAGGATTGTGTTCCGTYATAAAACCATTCAACTCATCTCTGGTTTAATTCTACTTTGAGAATAGAGGATTGGATAGGTATTGTGAGTGAGGAAGCAAGCATGAGGAGTTGGAGGATTCACCAGTCAGACTTAGGCATTGACTTAATTTACAGTGATTAGATTTGCAGGGTACTCTTGCCTAAAAATAAGACTACTTTTTGCTGTAGATGCTTCTTCATAAAGTCAACAATCTAAACAAAAATATTTTGTTGGGCGTCATTATTGTAACAAGATTGACTGTTTGCTTTGAAGGAGTAAATACAAAGTGTAGTGTCAGTTGTCAAATTGCTGTATTTAATACAGACTTAAAAAGGGAGCTTCTTAAGAACAAACTATGAGACTTAAGTTTTGTTATACCATAAAAATTACATTCTGAAATTACTTCAAATGCACATGAATCACTTTGTACTTAATGGAAATTTTTCCTGTTCTAGTTTTGGGAATATGATCTACAAAGAGAAGAGAGAGTCTGTTAGTAAAGAAGATCTTGCAAGAGCCATATTGGTCACCATCACCAATAACATTGGGTCTATTGCCCGGATGTGTGCAGTAAATGAGGTAAAAACTTCTGACAAGGAAATGATCTATCTATAGGTCTATTATTTGGTTTCAGATTAAATGACTGCTAAAATGATGTATCATTTTAAACCTTTTAGGACGATCTCAAATGAAACAAAGAGATTTATGTAGTATTAAAGAACTAGGAATTGGTTCAGAATATTTTGACTGTCTTTGGAGAAGTGGGACAAGGATATCTTTGCTAATGGGGAGGGTAACCTGATGAGGAGGGCTTCAAACTAGCTTTGTTAGGGAATGGAGCCTGAAGCCTGCAGATAAGTGAGGGAGCAGTGGAGCACGGATGTTGCGATGAAAGGAATTGAAGTCTGCTTGTGAAAACAGGATGATTGTGACTTAAGACAGCTTAAGTCTCTGTACATGCAGCATGGGATGCAAGAGGACCTGTAAGTCCTGGTTCTCAGGAGAGACTATCCTGACCTCTGTTGGAAGGGTAACATAGCAGATCACAAGCAATCTGTACTTCTCAGTGGGCCGGGGACAATTTTCTGACACAAGTGCTAGGCAGGCTGATTAGGCAAGCATGGTGCTGGACCTGCTGTTAGTGAATGAAGAACTGGTCAGGGATTTCAGTGACCAGTTTTTCAGTGACTTGAAATAGTAGAGTTTAAGATCCTGAGGAAAGTGAAGAAGGCAAGTAGCAGATGGATTTGAGTAGAACAGGATTCTGGTTTGGGGGAAGATTTAGGAAGCAAGATCTTGTGGGAGGTTGTCCCAATGGCATAAGGAGCCCAGAGTAGCTCATTGATCTTCCAGGATAGCATCCTCATGGCAAAAGCAAAAGGTGGGATACAGACTGGCTAGGGAGTAGCACCGCAGAAGAGAGGAGGGTGCTGGCAGACAAGTTGAACTGAGCATGAATCAGCAGTGTATGTGTGCAGTGGTGAAGGCTGACCTCGTACTGAGATGCATTAGCAAGGACATAGCCAGCAGGTCAGAGGAGGTGATACTTTGGGCATGACCTCTTTCCCCCTCCTCCCCAGCCACCACCATCACCAGAAGAGAAGCACTGACAAACTAGAACAAGTCTAACAGACAGGTTACCGAGGCAAGGCCCTGCCCTGGAGCACCTAACGTATGAGCAGACACTGAGGGATCCGGGTTAAGCCTGAAGAAGAAGCTGAAGCCTGGAATGGTTGTCACTATCTAGAGAGGGTTACAGGGAAGACGCTGCCAGGTACAGCCATGCACAGCAGAAGGACAGGAAGGAAGGGACACAACTTGTAGCAAAGGGAATTCTGATTGGCATAAGGGAAAAACAAGATGCTCACAATGGGAGTGGTTAAGCCCTGAAACATGGACTCAGAGAGAGACTGTGGACTCTGTGTCCTTGGAGAGTTTCAAAACATGTGACTTGAGCAACTTAAATGTTGAAGTTGCTCAAAGACCTGCTTTGAGCAGTGCATAGGACCTGATGGCCTGCAACAGTTTCCTCAAGCTGAAATTATTCTCTGATTAAAGCTCGTAGAAAGCCTTGCTTCTAGTTAAGCATTATTTTTAATTTTTACCAACTCTTGAGACTTCGAATTGTTTTGACACCTGTTTTCTTACCGGTTGATACAGAGACAGTTTCCTGCTATCTTCTATTTTTCAAAGCTCTGCTAAACATAACCAGTATGCGTTCAGTTTTAGTATGATTAGCATAGACAGTCAAGAACCTAGGGAAGAATACTGAATTTAGGCACAGAAGATATGGGTGTCTGAGCACCAGGGATTTCCTCATTCATTATCAAGAAACTCTGGATAAAGTAAGGTTTAGTCACAGCTTTCTTAGCGAAGAAAGCTTTCTTAGAGCTCTGCTTAAAATCTATGGATGTGATAGTCTCAGAAATATCAACCACCTTGTTAGCTGCAGTAACCCTCCTTTTGCTTAGGAGCCAGACTAATGTATTTTTCTGGTTTTAATACTGCAAGTTCTCCCTCAGTTTCTTTCTCTGTCTTTCTCTCATGTCCATCTTGGAGAAGAAAGTTAATTTTGTGGAYGTTAAGTTAATTTTGGCTTTTTTGCTTTATGGCAAAGCTTGATAACAAAAGAGTTAAAATGAGGGTGAAATTGAAAGTACATACTAATAGTCTGAGGCAAATGTATGCAATTTATATTTAAGGGTGGGGCTAAATGAGTACAAATCAGAACTCATAAACTGCACRAATCAGCTTTATTCCAGTTTTTTTTGGTCTAATTCCAACTATGTCACAGAACTACAAATCATAAGAAATAGTTAATAGGGATACACAAACTGATATCTTGAACTGATGTATAAAGATAAAATGGATTTAATTATTTTGGCTTCCTGCTATAGAGCAGAATTATGTTTGGGTGCCTTAACAGTGTGTTTACTTTGTCTTCACTGTGAACTAATCAAGACGGTGAAAAACAGTTGCATGTTAGTCATTTGACTACAGGTTGAATTGTCGTGCTAGTTTTTGTAACAACTTGGATATGAGTATTCATTTAACATAATTAAGCACTTATTTAAGCACTATGTTAAGCACTAACAATTAAATTTTGTTTGGTTCTTGCTCTCATATCATTAAACCAGTGTTTAATGTTGCTTCCACTTAATGTTGGATTTGTTTCAGTGAACGGGGAAAATTAAACGATTTTCACTTCTTTACATTTGACTTGATTAAAATTCACAGCTCACTTCTAGTATTTAAGTCTTAGTCTAATGTTATGCTGAGGTATATTGAGGTCTGAAGATGAAAGGAACATCTGTTATGTCTTACTGTCTTCGGCTTCTTTACAGTGCTGCCTTGTTGCATATGGATCAAGCAGCATTGTACAGGGCTATGAAGGCATTGAGTCTTCTCTACCAAATATAAGTATTTTTCATTTAATTTCACTTTTAGCTGGGCTGTTTCTTTGGCTTAATTACTGAAAATGCTCACTTAATTTGAAACACAAATGCTACTTGTCTGTAAATTAAGTCCTTTAATTCTTGGGTTGCATGGTTTTTCCTTTTCCCCAAGTATGCTGTGTTTTAAATTTTGGAACCATGTTTTAATTGTGGGTTGGGTTTTTTTGTTTGTGTTTTGTTGTTTGGGKTTTTTTTCCTTGCTCGAGACAGTCKTCTTTCATAGCTTAATTTTTCAAAGCTGCGTTAAACAGTKAAAAGACTTAATCCTTTGCTGTTTTTCTCTTCTTTTTAGAAAATAAACAGAGTTGTGTTTGTTGGCAATTTTTTACGTGTGAATACTTTGTCAATGAAGCTTCTTGCATATGCACTGGATTACTGGTCAAAAGGCCAGCTGAAGGCCTTGTTCCTAGAACATGAGGTATGCTGTGGTTCATTWCTCTGCATGTATTGTTTCACCATAAATCAAAAATGCATGTATTGAGTAGCTCTCATATGTGTGGTATCCTGAGACACCAAGTACTCGGTAAATATTGGAAATAAGAGGAGGTTTGTCATACTGTATTGGTTCTCCGGGGAGAGCGTGCTCTGCCAGGGAGGTGATTCAGTCACTTTGGGGTATCTCAGCTCACACTATAGATCTTTGGAGAGGGTCAAGAAAACGTTAAGCTTTGCACTAAGGTTCAACAGTCTTCCCGTGGTTTTGGGTGGAAACAACAGTAAGTATTGCATTCCAGAAGATTACCGAGAGATCTAAAGCACAGGCCTTTGAAATACCTATATTGTTCTCAACTGAGCTTGAGCAACATCCTGAAACTCAAGGCTGCTTTTAACAAGGGCTGCTTTCATACCACCACAGATAGACCTTAAAGTTGTTTTAGTGATCTTATGCTCTGAGACTAACCTGCTTTTGGGCARCTTCTGCAATCTGGATCAGCATGTAAAGCTGAGAGAGTTGACCTGTTTTGGTTAAAATATAGGCAACCAGTATTAATTACAGGTGCAGCAGTTGGGAGACTTGTAGCTTCTTGGCAGTGGGCTGGCAATTTTTGTCCTCAGTTTGTTGGTCTGCAGATATTACAGCATTACATCTATTGCCCTTCAGTTGATTCTCACACCTTTTTTCCTTTATTGCTTATCCTGAGACTGACAGTAGTCTGTATTGGTGCTAGTGTCTGCAGTAATAGCAGAATGGTTCCTTGTTAGTTCTACCCCCTTCGCATTTTTCTTGGATAAATTTTAAATTCTTGCATTTGGTCAAGTGTAGATTCCAAACACTTCTATATTTCATAGTTGCAGGGAGGGGGAACATCTTGCTTCCCCAGAGGGGAAAAGTAATCCAACAGGAGAATGTGGTTCTTTGTATGCAGGTAAGTATACAGTCCAAAAAATGGTGTTGAAGCTTGGACATAACTCTTTACAAATGTGAGGTGCAGTTAGTTTAAGAAATTTTTGACTTGTACCTTAGGAATAGTGTTGTTACGGATATTGAAGATCCTTTGGCAACCAAAATATGCAGCTCCTCTAGRAAAAACAAACCAAACCTAATTTCCATGCATTAGGAGTCACTGATACATGTCTTAGAAATCCTGCAGTGTATGGAGAGGCTTGGGGTGAAATCTCCTAAAGTTAAGCTAGATAAGAAGGATAAAATGTTTGTTTCACAAAGCTTTAAAAAATTATTATGAAAGATTATATGTTAAAAGTGTATGGTGTTCTTTCTGTGGCATTGGTCCACCAGATGCTTTGCTGTCATTGAAATGTGATCAGTGCAGAATTTAATACCCTACTTGAACCTAAAATATTTTTTTGTTTGTTTTGAACAGGGATATTTTGGAGCTGTTGGTGCTCTTCTTGGGCTGCCAAATTTCAGTTGAGAGACCAGATGTCACTACACTGAACTGTTTTCCACCTGAATGACATTTATGGCAATGGGAACTAAATCTGGGGAGGGGAGAAGAAAATAGCAGATTTCCTGTAACTGTTTTTAAGAAGTGATTAGCTACTGAATATTGCCATTATAAGGAAGGGGTTTTCACTCTGTTGGGCATTGAAAAGTGAACTGTTTGGGGATATCGTTTATGTTCTTTGGTACRTGTAGCCAGTATTGAACTTTTAATATGCAATACATCCTCTGAAAACAAGCTTCCAGAAAAAGGGATGCCAAACCTCTAAGTGCTCAACATTAAAATATTGCAAGTTTACTCCTGAGGCTTTAGGCCGACCAGTTTTGTATACAACTGATGAATGAAAAATTATTTTCATTAGTTATACTGTATTGTGAGCACAATTTCCCATGTGTACGTACAGAAAACAACTTCAAAAACAGTAAGGTACTATCTACAAGATGAGGGAACTGTAGACAATGACTTCCCACAGTAAGAATAGAAATTATTTTATTTTTATGTGTATGGAAATAATATTAATGCTTTAATTTTCAGTGGGAAGAATAGAAACACAAAAAATCAGCCAAAGCAGCAGATTAAACAGCTGGTGTTTTGAAGGTTTTGTGAAGATATTCACTTGCCCTCTTCATGTATTTGAAGATGCAGATGGTATTTTGGGAAGATCCCTTCTGTCTTTGGTTGGATTTGGAAAAGAATTTAATGAATAATGAAGGCAGGTTTTGGGGGTTGGKGTTTTTTTTTTGAGGACATGACTTCCAAAATGCCTTCTGGTTTTTTTTGGTCTCTCTTATAAATTCTGGCATCATGCATCATTATTTGTAAAGGTACCACAAAGCCTGAGAGAATTGAAGAGATCCTTATAAAATAGACCTCATAATTCTGATGCTTTGGCTCATTTCTGTGGAGGTTTGGAAAATTTCTGCCCCATCCTACTAATTTGAAAATGTGATTTCACCTTAATTTTATAAGAGTTGATCAGAATCTAATTAGATGTTGAAAATGAAAGGTTGTTAGCTTGCTTTTGGATTTGGAAGTTTGTTTTTGAAAGTTGAGGACAGCATTAGAGTTTGTATTGCAGCACCAAATGGACCAATAGTTAGTGCACTTGCAATATGGAACCATTCATCAAATTGTGGCCTTGGGATAAAATCCGTACTCTGGAACTGATCTTTGGGTTTTTCTGTATACTTTTAAAATTTACAGTTGTGATTATTGTAATAAGTTTAGTCCTGAAGGCAGGGCATGAAATCTTAAACTTGTAAGAATATTATACAGTCATTAGCTATATGACTCTTTGTGGTCTAAAGAGCTACGCAATTTTATGATACCATTTTAATGTTAAATATTTCCTATAAGTGCATGAGGAGCAACCAGACTAGAACACATTCATATCTTGGGGTTTAAGGTATTTTTAAAACTGATTGCTCGAGTATTCCACAGCATGGCTGTATTGTATTCACGGACACATCCACCTAGTTAGAGTGTTAGAAACCTCTATGTGCTATTATCAGTCTTCTCTTTCTTTTCTGAAAATTCAAAGCCCCATACTAACATCATACGTTTTTTTAAAAAAAAAAAAAATTCTGTAGTCCTTTAAGAGTACAGTAACTTAGAGTAGCCAACTCATTAAGCCCAATGCCAATCGCAGATGCAGTTCCATTTATTGTTGCTTTTCCTGGTACTCATACTACGTTTCCATTGTGCTTGCTTTGATGTTTCATTTTAGACATAAAAAAACAAACAAAAATTACACTCACAGTTCAACTGATCTAATGCTAAATCAGAGCACTTCAGAAAATAAGTGAATATGGGTTTTATAGAATGTCTTTATAAATGCTGTATACTGTTCCTTTTAAGTTACAATTGACTATAGAAAGTAACCTTTATTTGGTTATAAAACTTTGTAAAAACTTAATTTTCTGAATGTTTTGACAGCCTCCTGAAAATTTTGCAAGCCAACTGCGTATTTTTCTTGCAAAGAGAAGTATTTTAAAACACATACTACAGCTTGATTAGAAACAGTTCCTTTAGACYGTATTTATTGCTACTTCACTTCTCATTTTGTGATACTGAAAGAGAGCTGCTCTTGAAGCAGTGGTTAGAAGTTACTTGTATATTTAACCAGAAGCACATGTAGAAGATGATTACCTAATGACCATGGTTAATTTAAACCATTTGAAGTTGATACGAGCTAAGATACATTTTAAAGTAAATTGTACAGAGTTACAGAATAAATTAATGGAATAATTCTTGAATAGCTGTACTGTATAGAAACTACTGTGAGAATCAAAAAGTATGCCCTACCTCTATTTTACTTCCCGTGAGCTTCTAAAAAAATTGGCTTCCTTTTGCTAGTTTTATCAGCACAATTGTTACTTCATTACAAGAGCAACCAGAGAAGTTTTCAAGCCCTGCTGTAAAGCCCAGGGGTCCTGTATTTAAGCCACATCTTTGGGTTTCATCTCATTTTCTCTCAACTTAGAACTTGTTACTAGAGTCTCCAAAGGTTGACTCTACCACCAGTAAAAATGCTAGGCATCACAAATAGTTGCAAGATAAGCCTTAAAGTCTTTTCATCTAAATTATCTTCTAAATAGGTTGAAAAGGCTTGTTTCTTTTACACAAATCACTGAAGTAACGTGCTTTTTCCTGATCTTCGCTGTTTTTACTTTCACCCTTGCCATTTCTTTTCCTCAAAGCTAACTGGTTGAAGTGGCTTTAGAGTGAATTGATTCAATGTGCTGTACTACAGTAGAGAAAATTTGGGGTTTTCTCAGGGCTGCTGTTGTCTTCTCAAGTGGAACCACTTCTCTAGAGGAAAGTTGTGTGATATTTCTTCTAAAGTAAAATGTAAAGCTCATTTTGAATGTGTAATCATCTTCAGTTCAATCAGTCATGTGAGTGCCTTTTAATTTTTTCATGTAATGCCAATTTTGCTGGTACTAGGACTTTATCCAGGAGGTTTCCTAACCAGTGTTGCTTACCAGAGAAATGGCAGATAATTTTATTGGCCATGGAGATTATCCCTTCAATCCAGTGTAGCTAGAGATGCCAGGAAAACAGCATCAGATTTCTGGCTTCCTATCCCTGTAGCCCTTACCTTGGGGTAATGCTTTTCCRTTTCTTGGTCTCATTCCTCCAGCTTGGTCTTTTTAAGTATCACGCACAGTTTTATTGTAGTAGTATCTTCCTAAAAATCATACAAGTTTTTAGTCAGATAAGTACAGATTATTTCTGGCCAAAGAAGTTCATTTTTAGATGAAGCTATTCCAAGTTGGTGTGGCTATTAAACTTAACCACTTTCACCTTTCTAGTTCTACTAGGGTAACTGCAATTTGAACGAGAAGGGAACTTCTACAGCACGTTTTGAATATTTAGCAAGCTGGAATGAACACATCCTCAGCGTTCTTTACTGAATCTAGCAGAGGTTTAAGTATAAACACTTCTTCATTCTTTTAGTAAAGCCTCAATACATTTAACAGTTCAGAGAGAAGCAGCTCTGATACACTGTCTCATAGTTCGGCCCAGATTTTCAAAGGGGCTTCAGATGTCTGACCTGCCTTTTGAAGATCTTTCCCTCCCTCTCTCTCTAGTGTTCTGCAGGCAAGCACCTGTGTGATTCTACTAACACCTCCATTCATAATTTGAGAGTTACAGCGTGGAAGGAACATGAGACCACGCTGTCCCACTTACTCTCAGCCTGAATATTAAGAACAAAAGTTCAGGTCTGGCTTCTCATAATGGATTAAATATTCCTTCAGTGGTACTGTGAGATTCCTACTTCCATTTGAGTTGTTCGTAGTATACGTGCAAGGTGATTATATTGCCTTTAAGGGTTGTAATACTAACTCTTTGTCTCTATCCAGTATAGGTCTTCAGGAAATACCTACTTCCAGATAAGTTGCAATAACTTCTCATTTCTATGTTTCAGAATAACAGTGGGATTTTAACATTTGGAACTAATTAAAGTGTCTTTTATCTAGAGCAAATCTGTGCTTCTTAAAGACTGGATGGTGTCTTATGCATTCAGTCATTAACTTACGTTAATGCCTAAATTTACATTCAACCTATTTTTAAATATCACTTTCACTCTTTACGTTCTGGATACTAGATGGCTATAATCCTGAGGAAGCAGTTTAGCTGAGTTCAGAACAGAGATGAAAGTCAGTGCGGTTCTGTTGAGCTAGTTGTGGTCAGCTTTTTATCCTGAGTCCATTTGCACACATAACGAGATCAGTGTTTTCCTAGTGACAGGGCTTTCTACATCCTTTTTTTGAATTATGTAGGCTTAAAAAACGTAATATGTAATAGAGCTTTGCTTAGGTTAAAAAGTGAACAAAAATCTGTGGGTCAGGTTAGAAGTATTTGACCAARACCTGTAGTCACAGTGCAGAGATAGGAACACGCTTGACACATAAAGTTACTGTTCTGGTTGTATTAATTTTTCCATTTCCCATTAACGCACAGTGAGAGGGGGCAGACTTAACAATCGTGGATAAAATGGGTGAATTAAGTCCTCAGACACGACCATGGGAGATAAAACAATGCTTTATGACAGTACAGAGGGATAATTCCCTGCTTACATTCTTTAAGTTTTACTGATATATTCCAAAGTACATCGCCAGTATTCTGTCATCTGTGATAAAATTACTAATTCTTTAAGTTTAAAAAAAGTCTGCAAAGAAGCCTGTTTTATTAGYTTTGTTTACTTCACACATGTAAAGCTTATTAAGTATTCTTAAAAACACACTTCCTGAAAACATCTCAAAAGATGCTGTAATATATTTGTAATTATTAATGTGCTAATGGAATATGTTTGAGCAGTCTAGGTTTGCATAACTGAGTGCGAAATCCTGCTCACTTTAGTTACTTGAGTAGATGATTCTCTTCAACGGGGACTGTTTTAASTAATGAGCAAGATTTGGCCTCGAGGTCTTCTGCCTGGGGAGCACAGTAATGCTACTTTGCATATTCCTGCTGGTGCTAAATCATTTGTTGAAAATAAAGATTCTAAATAGAAATTGTAAATAAAATATTTATGGCCTGGTCCTTTTGACAGACTTAAAATATATTATTTGCAAATATTTCTTGGCCTTATTTCAAGTTTCCCTTTGGGTTTTTTTTGAGTATGTGGGCTGTGTTTGTTAATGTGCAAGCTATTGGCAGGTTTGGCATTCTGTGCCGCTTTCTGTAAGGCCCGTGACATTCCCGTTGTGCATTATGATACGGATGACTTCTCATTGCTGGATTTCAGTGTTATCCTTCATCTGGTTTTGTCGCTGTAGCTGTCTAAACAAACAGTATCAAGTAGAACACGATTGGTATTTGTTCTCTGCTAAAACTTCAAGAAAATCAGCCATTACGGTAAGCATTTGGGGAAGTTGTTGAAAATGCAAAAATACCTATTTAAAATAATTTTAAAAGCTAAATGTGTTAATTACTCTCGCCTATAAAATAACTGGRATATGGTGTATCAGTTGCTAATCTTTGCTATAAATTGCTAGCATTTCACAATTCTTCTAGCATCAATTTAAGAACATTGTAAATACAAGCTTTGGGAGTAAGTATATTAGTTTCAGATTGTGCATTACAAAAGAATTTAATTATAAGACTAGTGAATTAGTATTTTGAGACATTAAATTGCGACATCTAGAACATGAAAATTAGTGTATTGATGTTAGAGATAGGATATAGAGGGCTTCTGATAATCTGCACTTTTTTACATTTCTGAGTTTTGGCATTTTAATAAATGAGTGTTTAATTTTCCCTCTACTGTCTCGTCATGTGCAGGCCTTCTAATCACCAGTTGCTGTCTTCAAACGTTTGTTTTAGTTAGTTAGCAAAACGGACAGGCAAATTTATAAATTGTACACCCTTGTAGGATGGAAGTTCTCCGAAGAGCCATTTGGTTAAGTTGCCTTATTCTATTACATTGCACTCATGTTACGTCTCCACTTTCTTGTTTACTGTTCAGACACTGAAGATGTGATGTAAAAATAATGTGCTACAAATTTTTATTCATAAATTACTGATTAATACCTTTGTGTCACCTGTTAATACAGCTCTTGTAAATGATGCCTTTATGCCATCTGTAATACAGCTCTTGTAAATTGTTTAAATTATTTTTCTTTTTATAGATTCTCGTTACTGAATGTACAGATTAGATCCCTTTAATATGTCACCAAGTAATTTGATTGGGGCCCAAATATGACCAATGCTGTAATTCATCCCATCAAAACTGTAAATAATTCTTTACTGCTTGTTTGCATGAATGAAGTTTGATTTCATTTGCTTTGTCATAACCTAACTCCTCTGTGATGGGCCTACTTTATACAGTTTATTTTCCTGATTTTATTACCATTTGTTCTGTATGAATGTTGAAACAGTACTTTGTCTTTTCCTAATAAATAATTTGAGATTGTTCATTGTTTGTGCCTACATTTGTGGGGTTTGGGGGAGGGATTTGTGGGTGTGGTTTTTATGTTTAGCATGATAAATTGCTGTGATACTTGATACTGGGGGTTGTTGCATAACATTTTATACCAAGGAAACGTGACTGGTGTGGTTTTCATGCTCTTTCCTTCCTCTCCTTTAACAAAAGCCTATACTTCAAGTTCTTAGATTCAGGTCCTGTTTTTAAAAACATTTGATGTCCTAAAGAACTTTAGTTTTGCAGYCTTGAAGTAGAAGGCATGCCGTGAAGCTGCCGTAAGCTTTTGCCTTCCAAATTAACTTGAGAGCACATGCCGATTCATGCACACAGGTGACTCAGAGTGATATTTTCCTGTTGAATAAAATAATTCATGTATAAACTGCACGTTACATATAAACTGCAATTACCCCTCTGTTGGAATTGTTCTTTGCTTATGTTTTGGAAAAGGCAAATTACATTGTCCTGAAGTTGTTCTGACTGGATGCCTAACGGGCAAGAAGTTGTCAGGAATGAAGTCTGGAAATGCATCTTGTGACAAGCTTGCTGGGTCAGAGACTGTTCTTCAGGGTTCACTGTACAAATATTTTAGCCATCCAAACTACAAATCTTTGCTTTAAACTGCCAAAAAAGAAACCCTGAAAATTCCATTCTGTGTTGTATCTCCATCGGGTCTGGCAAAGGAGCTCTGCACCACAGTGATTCTTTTTACCTAGGGGAAATGAGCCTGTAAGAAATACAAGGGCCTTTACAAGTTTGTGGGGTGTTGATCGGAGGTGCATCCTTGGGGCTACAGAGCAATCGGTGTTGCTCCCTGTCCGCAGGCAGGACCAGGAGAGAATTTTTATGCAACCTCTAAGTACGTAGTTGAGAGAGTTCGTTTGGCAACGGTGGCTGCTTTGTAACCTTACGGCGTCGCGGGGCAAATTGCCTCGGGGAGGCTGCGGTAACTCTGTGGCTGGCCCAGACTCCTGGTGTGGGCCCTGGAAGCTGGATGCGGGAAGGGAGGTGAGGAAAGTAGCTCTGTTACGGCAGGGTCATGAGCAGGTAAGGAAGAAGCAGTATCAACTTTCTGTAGGTAAAAATTTCTCTTCCAAGGACACAACAAAGCTCTTCGGTTCCTGAAGGTGCCTTTCTTGGGAAGGACGTAAAGCTATGCCATGTAGAAAGGAAGTGCGTGCCCTGAGAGTGCTTAAGGTATCAGAAACATGCTTGAGTTGAGCAACTTGGCAAATTTTTAACGTGGGGACAGATACCTCCATGGTGTACGAACACTTTATCCTCTCAACCCTTTAGGTTCTGGCTGAGCAGTGTTGACTGAGAGAAGCTTTTGGCCATGGTTTATTGCAGCATTCTGCACTGTTTTTCTTTACATAGTTATAAAGGAGAATTACATACCATTTTTTTGCCCTAAAACAGCTTACACATTGAGCAATGAGTAGGGGAAGTGTTCTAGCAGATTTTTGCATGATGAAGCCCGAATGGAAAAGAAATCCAAAATGACAACATATTTCAAGCGGATGATGAAACACATTCCATCAGCTGAGGGGGAAGAAATACAAAGAGTGAAGAGTCATAGCCAAACTCTAGACTCTGCAAGTCCTGAAAGGTAAAGGGCCTGCAGCTTGTGTGAGATTAAGGCAGAGTAAGCATCTAAGAAATTACTTGCAAATTAAAATTTGAGTAGTTTCTGTGCTGCTTGTCATAGCCCTTTGAGTTTGGTTGTTCAGCCAATTTTCCATCCACCTTATTGCCCACCTATTAACTCCATATTTCACCAGTTTGGCTCTAAGTTAGCTATGAGACATGATGTCAAAGGCTTTGCTACGGTCGAAATAAACAACATCCGATGCTCCTCCATTAGCTAAAGAGCCAGTCATCACAGGAAGCTATCGGGGTGGTCAGGCACACTTTGCCCTTGGTAAAGCCATGCTGTTCCTAATGACTGCCTTGTGTGCCTGGATGTGCCTTCCAGTAAGACTTGCTCCGTAGCCTTCCCAGGCGCTGGGGTGAGGCTGACCAGCCTGTGCTGCCCCACATACACCTTCCTGAGGATGGGTRTGACATTTGCCTTTCTTCTGCCATCAGGAACCTTCCTTGGTGGCCATCACCTGCCAGTGGTCAGCTCCATCCTCACCCTCCATCCTCACACATGATGCACCCACAGCATCATGTGTGCCCAGCCAGCTCCAGGGCTCCTYGACTGTTTTCCTCTCCAGTGGGGAATGCCTCGCTCCCACCGCTTCCCCTCCTGAGGGCAAGCCTTAGAAGTGAGAACCTGAGGCAAAGGAGGTACCGACTACTGCAGCCTTTTCTGTGCCTCTTGTTACAGRGGACCGCGGGTCTTAACAAACAGAACGGGGTGGTTCTGTTGAAGGGGACCAGTATGTCAGGGTGAGTGGTATCAAGGTGAATGGCCCTGAGTTTTGGCCGGAGACTGGTTATCAGAGACTGATGGCAGCAGAGGAATGCAAGCCTGGAAGCAGCAAGGGAGCAGGTGTTGCTAGCGAGGGAATGCAAGGAGAGGTGCTCTGCACAGTAAATGCGAAGAGCTAATACCCAAATCGGTGGCATTAGAGATGTRGGAGAGAGGTGTCACTGGAGGAACTGGCTGCAGCAAATTAAGTTTGCTGATTTTAAAAAGTACTCRTAAGTCAGTGTCATTGACCTGCAACAGTGCTAGCTGTTAACTCCAGAACTGATGTCGTCTGCAGTATTTGGCTTCGTTTTGAGTTTATAGCCCCTTATCACTTTTCTGTTGTGATCAATTTATTATAGCTTATCACTTCACTTTGAATTCCCTGGCAAGGTCCTGCCAGAGGCCATGCATCCCTAACAGTCAGCTCAGAAGAACAGGAACCAGAGCATTCCGCATTTTCTCATTTTGGGTGGATAGACCTCTTTCCAGGACAATCCCTAGCAGTCCTATCACCTACCTGTCTGTAAGAAAGAGCACTTTGTTTCAGCATCTCAGGCTGGTGGGTACACTGGAGAAGTGTAACCTCTTCTAGGGGAAGTTAAGCTTTGCTCAGTTCTGCGTTTAATTTCCATGGAGTTACATTTCACTTAAGGAACACTCTGCAATGGATCAATCAGATTTAAAATCTTAACCAAGATCTACAGGTTTCTGGCTGCTTATTAGCTTGGAGATCAACCTGCAATCTGTGAGTAACATAGCATTCCCCTCACTTTCCTGAAGGGGCTGTATTAAATGTGTAAAAGGTCTTTCATACATGTCTTTCATAACCCAGATGTGTCCAGACATGCAAATTATCAAGTTGTCTCTGACATCTGTTCATGTACGTTTTGTATCACAGGCTTTGGTCTGGTTTGCTATCTGTGGAGAGTTACTGATGTCATTTGATAGCAGACAATACAATTTCCCAGGGAACGTGTAGGAAGTACGAGGGTTTACATCAGTAATTTAAAACTAAGAGAAAAAGGCATTACTTCTTAAGAAAGACTGTTCAGGTCACTGTTGGAGAGCTGCACGCAGGGTATGGGGAATGCTGAATTGCTGTTTTGAAGCCAGCTCTAGGACTTCTGACATGGCTGGGGCTGGACAACACAAACCTGCTCGTGGATGCCTCTTCTTCTTTCCACCGAGTGTGTTGCTGTTACTCATTTGTCCCCTGGTTAAGCAGAGATTTTAGTAAAGGATTTACCTTTCACTGCTGAGCTAATGGTGTGCACAAATACCCCAASAGTAGAGCACACCTGTTCTTACTGGAAAGGGTAAGGGGGGAAAAAGCCACAACCCAAACAAACAAAAAAAAAAACATGGTCAGTAAGACTCCAAACTTTGGAAGTTGGTACCAGGGGAATTGCAAGTGTTCAACATCTAATAATCTGATCTCTTTTCTGGCCATTAAATTTATTTATTTTAAAATTGCAATTGATTCATCTTTCAGTTTGGGGTATTTAATGACAGCCAGCTTTTAAGAGAGCCGCCATTCCCCATCCTCTGGAAACCAGTCTGCTTTACACTACCCGCCTGCCCTTCCCAAATTCATTCTCTCACAGGTGTTGGTGTGGGTGACCCACAGGCAGGGCCTTCTGGCCACAGGCCTGCACCAGGCTGAGGCTTAACATCAGTTTCTGAACTACCGGGAAAGGTGATGAATTTCAACAGCGTGAGACCTTTTGCTTATGAATGGGATCAGTTCAGAAGCCTTCCAGCCTCTTTAGCCATCATTTGCGTGAGGTGTAGAGCTGACAGCTGGAGGCTGTAGCTGTTTCAGCTTTCCTCAATTAATCTGTTACTACCTCTGAGTTAACACCCCAGCTGTCTCTGGCATTTTATGGGTATTTGTCAGCTCAAACTGAGACCTACATGAGACAGGAGAACACTTCAGTCCTGCAGTGCTCACGTCCTTTAAGGATTAGGGTTTGATTCTGCTACCACAGGAAAACTGACGACATGGAGAAGGACAGAGTAAAAAAACTCAGACAAATAGATATTAGGTTCTGCTATGGGACAGTTTTAAAAAATCAGTTCCAGCTTCCACCGGGAATGTATCGTAGATGTTATAAGTATCTTTCACACCAAATACTGCTGCTTTTTTCTCTGATGGGGTGAGAACGGGACCTCTGGGGATCTCATAAAAGGTGTGTGGTTTCAAGTTCTCCATTGTCAGCTGCTCTTCTCCCTCATACTGGGACCTTGCACAGGGAAGGGAGGCAGAGAATTGCCAACGCAAACAGCTCCGCTGCCAGACCAAGAGAGGAGCTTTAGGCAAATACTGCAGTATGCGGGAGGCTTCCTTGGCACACAGATACTGTTACAAAACACTCCACAGCATGTTCCAGCCTGGGAAATGAACATAGTATGAATTTTAAGCTGTTTGGTGACAGTTCACTAGCTGTGGTTGCGCTTCGGCTCTGTGTCCATTTCCTCTGTATCAACTAACAAACCCAAAATTAATCTTGACACAAAAATAATGGCTCATTTCCCACCCATGGCTCTATAGGTGCTGCCTCAGCGTGGTGATTTCCCCTACCTACAGCTGGATGTGCTTGATCAGGACGGGTGGGAGTCCCCTCTTGCCTGTAGCCCATGACAGTGACACTAGATGCTCACCCCATGTGGTTTTGTGTCATGTAGATATGGCTCTTAGGGACATGGTGTAGTGGTGGACTTGGCAGCGTTAGGTTTACGGTTGGACTCAATGATCTTAAATGTCTTTTCCAACCTAAATGATTCTATGATTCTGTTTTCCTTCAACTTCTTCAGCCTTTGTGAGATATGGAAGTGAAGTCTCTTCTATTGAGTTTTCCCTGTATTCTCAGCGTTCCAAAATTGGCAGCAGTTTGGATGGGAAGAGAAAAGTTTCTGAATCTTCACCAAAAAAAAATATTTTTTTCTAACTTTTTGCTGTTAGAGATGGATCTTAACTCAGACTCTGACATGCCGCTTCCATGGAAGTGGACGGGACGCAGCATCATGTTCTTACATCTGTACATGCAATCTCCTGACTGGCTTTGATACCAACACAGCAGTGATTTCTGGACTTAGCTGCAGTAAGTCCTGGAGCTGTGCTTACGTGTTCTTTAAAGTGTATATCCTATAGACGTATTGTGCATATGTATGTGTGCGTGTGTATGTTTGTGAAGTAAATATTGAAGCCCGAGCTTGGCCCTTACACAGGAAGCTTTGTGGTAAGCGCTCTTTCAGCTGACACAGYGCAGACGGTCTCAGCTCTTGACCGAGTCGGTGCGGCCGAGGCAGGGCAAATAGTCGCTGCCCCGGTATTTTGGGCAGCCGCTCTGTGCCGCCCGGGCTGGCCTGTGGCAGCCAGCGCAGCCGCAGCGACCTGGGGCAGGAGGGGCAGGAGGGGCAGGAGGGGCAGGAGGGGCAGGAGGGGCAGGAGGGGCAGGAGGGGGAGCCGGCGGCCCCCGCGAGGGCCGCGGTGGGGGAGCAATGGCGGGCTCATTAGCGCGCTCTGCGGGGCGGCCAAATAACGCCCGCGCGGGGGGGCTGCCGCTCCTCGTTAGTATAGTGGTGAGTATCCCCGCCTGTCACGCGGGAGACCGGGGTTCGATTCCCCGACGGGGAGAGCCGCCCGCCTTTTCCTGCCCGGCCCCGCGCCCCGCTGCGGCGGGACCGGCCCTGGGGCCCTGCCGCTCTCTCATCGGTCCGTCTGTCCGTCCAGTAACGCGCCCGGTGCGGTGCCGCTCTAGTGATGGGTTTTCACTTCTCCTTCTCTCCGTGCAGTAACGGACCCGGCGGTGAGAAGGRGGAGAGCTGTGCGCCTTCCCGGGTGCCGCACGGGGCGGCGGGGGCTGCCCGAGGGAGGGAGCAGCCCGCCCTCTTACCTGCCGTCTCCCTGCACCTGCCGGGGAAGGCCTGTTGCCAGAAGAGGCAGAGGTGTTCGTTCGCACGGAAGCAGCCAGGCCGTCGGCGGGGAGAAGGGCTCCGGCGGTGCCGCGGAGATGCCGGGGGCATCTTGCGGGCGTCGGGGGGCTCGGCGGCTAGAGCCAGCGCTCTGCGCTCCGGCTCTYCTTGGAAGGACGCTCGGTGATGTGCGGAGCAGAAACCTTCGTGGTGCTACAGTATGAGTACTGCGTAACAGAGGCAGTAATATGCCACTAAATGAATTTCTGATTCAGCTGCCTCTAGTGCCTATTCTAGAAGAAATCTAACCTTAATTTTTAAAAATATCCAGTGATTTATTACGACCCTTGATAATCTGTGYGAGACCTAAATTGCCCTTATTGTTACAGTTTGGTACCTTATTTCAAGTCTGCATGTCCTTATCATCATCATCTCTGTTATTAAATTTATATGCCAACCATCAGAGGCATTTAAACTTTGACCAAAACACAKTTTTGCAAGCAAACTTTCACATGAAAACTCTGTGCTTTTTTTAACCAGCCCAGTAAACATATATGACTCCTAACAGTTCCAAGAGGTTCTTCTAAAAAACCCAGCCAACCCGCTTCTGTAGCTTAGCTGTTGTCGGAAGTGAGCTGCCCGTCGCAAAACCTGCGTGGCTGCCTCTGCTTTCAGAGCAAACCCCGCTCCGGGGTACGCTGGCGTCTGGCAGCAGCAGAAGTCGTTACTGCAGGCCCAGCACTGACGCTTCTTCCGAGCTGGATCCTGGGAAATTAAACTTGGTAAAACAGCGACGGCCTCTGCTGTGAAGCTCAGACAGTGCTGTATGCAAAACCTCTGGTGCCGGTCTGAGGAGCGTGGCACGGACCTCGGCAGGCTCCTGGTGCCAGGCCCTGGGGGTGCCACGGGGGGGTGACAGTGCCAGGCTGGGTGTTTGGTGGCTGCCAGCATCCACGTGCCTGAGCTAATCCCACCACCTCTTTTAGAGTTTTCTTGCTTTTTCTCCTAGAGTTTTCATCACCTTTGCAGGCAGTGACTAATACTGGTATGTGGGACTGAAAATGCRAGATGCTGGAACTGCAACTGCGAATCCAGGCTGGGTCAGCTGCAGGTCCCGCTCGCGTGGGGGCCTCGGCAGCACACACCCTTGGAGTCTCAGGCTTCTTGGCAAATGTCTTTGGTAACTTTCAGGGAGAATTAGTAAACATCTTGTACAGAAAGAATACTTACATTTAAGTTCCKTGATGAGCAACAGTTTGTTTGATCAATTGTTTCACTCCAAGCAATATGTTCACAATAGGAGTCACAGCTGTAACCCCAGTTTTAGAGCTTCTCCTTGAAAATTTGCATGTCCCTCATCTATACTTGCAGAGGTTGATCTAACTCTTCTGGAGCAAGGAAATCCAAACCTGCTTCAATCACCTTCTTAGCGATAATCTGTTAGTTTGTGCTGGCTTCTGCAACTCTTCCTCCTAGAAGTGGTGGTTGGTTCCAGGTGGGCTTCACTGGGAGGCTGAAGCCACTACAGCAGTGAACCTCTCTCAGCTTCGTTCTAAGGATATTTTCAAATATATTTGCTAAGTTTTGGTAAACTATGTTTTTATACAACCTAGACAGTCTCTGGGACACCTGCTCGATCTGGCACCACTTCCACAGACGCTGGGGTTTGGGGCATCCCTGGGGTTGCCCCCACCCCGCAGCCCACTGCAGGCGAGGGCACGGGGGTGCTGCACCCCTGAGCTGGCCCTGGGGAACCCTCTGTCACAGGGAGAGCAGCGACCGTCAGCAGCAGCACGTGCTCGTTGATGATCCTGCTCATGAGCGTATGATCTGAAACCTGAAGTGACTTAAAGAAATGTGTTTAATTTCTTTTCAGAGAAGGCTCACGCAGCTGCGGCAGGACGTGTCAGTAAGCGTGGTGCCTGGTGCTGCTCATGCTCCTGCTGTCAGCCAGTTCTGCACGGCGTCAGTGTAAACTGACGGGGCCGCTCCGGAGGAAAGGCTAAGCCTTTGCTTCTTGAAAGGTGAAACACTGGCGTAGAGATTGCCTTTCACGAACAGATGCAATGTTGAAGGTAAAGTTGGGTTTCACACTTCGTGGGCGCTTGTGTTTGGGACATAAAGTTTAACATAAAAAAAACTTGTGTTAGAATGCGATTTGATGGCACAATAAGGCTTTCGGTCACTCCTGGCAACTTTTGATTAACACATTGCTGGTGTCTAGTCACTTCAGTTACTGGATTGTAGGAATTGGAACAGATTTTTCCAAATCAGAGGGTGTCAACAAAATACCAAAAGAAATGTCACACCTAAAAGCCTCCTGCCCAGTCACTGCAGCTCGTGCTGATGGAAAGTGTTGCTGAAGTAAAAAAATTCCAGCGCTTTTAGAAAGACTTCTTAGCAGCTCTTTCAACAGATACGAAACTAGACGTGTTGAAATAACACTTGTCACTTACATGTTTATTTGAAATATGATTCCAGTTTATAGTATCATTCATGATTTCATTCAAATGCCTGTGTCCTCTGAAGAAATACGAGACTGCCGCCCTACCCTCTCCTACTCCCACGCATACAACAACAGTATTTTTACTTGAAGGGAATATCTTTTTCAGGCTCTAATAACTTGCTTCTTGGCTCTTCATTCTCTGCCTTCAGAGAAATGGTGATCCTCTTGAGCTGTCAATTTTTACCCTGGTATAGGCTTACAAATTTATCATTCTGAGACTATGAAAACTAAAGCTGGTTTTTTTTGGCATAATATTGTCCTTTTAGAGAATTTCCCGGGAAACTGAGAGCATCTTATTTTAAAAATAAAGAAATCATTCCTTCAGCTCTGGACTCTGCTTTCCCTGCTACTTGGCTATGGATAATCTTAGGGTAAATTGCTGGAAAACAAGCCTTCATTTTTTATTATTTTCCAACCCCTATTTTTTAAAAAAGGTGTTGTCAGGTGACTCCCTCGCGCYCCTGCGGAGCAGCTCTGCAGGGCACAGCCTCTCCCCGGCACGTCACTAGTCATCCCTCGGCAGGCAGGATTTGCGCTGTGGGTCTGGTGAGCACTACGTCTGTCCCAGTTTCTTATCTCTACCTGTAGATACTCCTGAAAGCCTGCAAAGGCTGAGCGGCTGCAGTGCTGCAGTTTTCAGCTTGGCCCCGGCAGCACACGACCCGGTGCTCATCACACCTGTGTTTCATTGAATTCAGATCTGGCCTAGCTGGAGCTCAGCGCTTCTCGCAGCATCTGCAGCGAGCCCTGCGGGTGGGCTGAGACGGGGTGAGCGTGGTTTGTAGCGGGCGAGCTGGTCCAGCCAGGACTAAATGCCCTTTGATGCCCCATGTGCTTGGTACGGCTGTGTTTCTGTCACATACGAATGAATTATTTGTCCAGTGGTGCCAGTAAAAGCACTCGTGGGCCTGGCGTGATGCRCGTAAATAGACTGAAAGAGCAGAGGGAGATGTCGCAGACATGCGATGGGCTCTTCTGTAACCCTGGGCGGTATGTACCTCTCCTCCCCACAAACCCTGTCCTTGGCAGGGTGATGAAGTGAAACTGCTCAAACAAGATTTCTTTAATGATTTAGGCTTAATAAAGTCTTCCTTAAGCCTCTAAATTGTTTCYGCAAAACCTGCCATTGGTCCTTTTAAGTCATCTGTTGTCACCTTCAGTCCTGGTGCTATTATTAAAGCAGATCTGTGTTCCTTCACCATAACGGCACCCTGGCTGTAGCTAATACCTTTCCTTCTAGGGCAGCAGCTCCTGGGTCTCGCCTTCGTGCGCATCCAGCGGTTCTGGTTAACACCCGGTTAATGCCTCGTGGTGGCAGTTGAAGGAAATGCCTCCAGCTGGTGCTTACATTTAAATGTTTGCACTAGCATGTTCCCACTAGGATAGCTGAATAGCAAAGTATTGAGTTCAGTGCACTCTCACTACTTGATGTTTTTATCATTTAAGGCTTGAGACAACTTGTAAATGCTTAAAATAGCGTGAAAATCCCTGTGCTGGCACAGACTCCCAGCCTTACTGTCTGCTGTTCTCCTGATGTAAAAGTTTCATATGTTCCACAGAACAATTATGGTAAAGCAAAATTTTAAATAACCGAACCTATATGACAGTTATCATTTAAAAGGAAATCCATAACTTAAGGGTGTCAGAATAACAAGTTGATTGAAAAACAAGAAYTGATGAGCAACCAGCTGTCCATCACGTGAATACCCTGGCTTCAGTGGGCTCCATTATGRGAGCTCCATTGATTTCCACAATTTTTCCACAAAGGTATTAAATGAAACTTTGTTCGTATAAACTACAAATAACTACACTATTGCCAGGTTCTGTATGTTGGGGATGTAATATGTAACATCATAAACTTTTCTGAGTGAAGGAAGAAGGAAGCGAGGAGAAGGGTTCTGGGAAGCAGGTGAGCGTTTGCTCCTGACAGCAGCTCAGCTGCGGGAGCARCAGCTTGTCCTGGCGCGGGGGGACAAACCTTTGCAAGTTCATCGTGCTGGCAGGCCTTTTCACACGGACGGGCTGAGCCCGYGCCTCATTTTAGCAGCTCTGGCCCTGGGCCTTTTCAGGACTCCGTTTTTCCAGCCATCGGTGCTCCAGGSTAAGTGCTCCCGAGAGTAAAGCCGACGCGGGTCTGCCCTTTCCCTGCTGTGAAACGTCTCGTCCCTGCAGAGGTRCCAGAACTGGGAGGGTTGTGACTGC
Source organism: Oceanodroma leucorhoa (assembly GCA_030449065.1). NCBI lineage: Eukaryota > Metazoa > Chordata > Aves > Procellariiformes > Oceanodroma > Oceanodroma leucorhoa. The sequence goes on along the minus strand of JASVER010000074.1, from coordinate 1,776,042 downwards.
TGCGGTCGGTCGCTTGGTTCTTGCTCATTGCTCCCTGAAGGTCTCTCGCCTTTGCCAGCAGGGAAGCATGCGTTTTCCAACGGGGGAGAGATGGGAATGTTGGCCTGTGTGTGACCGTTTGCCTGTTTCTGCCTSTTCTGTGACTCTGACGTTACGTCCTACAGCTCTCCCCAGGCTCTCTGCTGATGCCCGCCGTCCCCCCTGGTTTGGCATATGGGTGACAGCACGTGCTGGCTTGTGTTTTTTGGAAGCAACGAATCCAAAACGGGAGACACCGACTTGAGCAATCGGATGGGTGCAGCGCCCGGCCCCCTCCCACCGCGGAGGCTCTGGCCGGGGGGTGGTGAGTACCCGCGTCCGCAGGACAGCCGGCGGCTGGATGAGCGGGGTCACACCTGCGGCACTGGAGAACATTTATTCGTTTTGATGTAATAATCTTGCAACAGGCAGCCAAAGTCTTCCTTGGATGTTTCAGACTGGTTTAACTAAATGTAGTTGCTACTTTAATTTCTCCGTAAAGGCAGCCCTCAGAAGTGGCAGCTGAGTTGCCCAAGAAATGCCAATATATCTGTCTCCGTCTGTAACACAGTGCTGTTTGTTCCTGCCTTATATAATTAATCCTAAAATCCTGGTTGAACACTCCTCTTGAGGAGGCAAGAAGCAACCTCTGTGCTGCTATTTGTAACAGAGGAATATAACTGGGGATAAGAGAGATAGAGGCTGCTTTTACCACCATGGTATTTGTAAATAATGTTATGGACGACAGATAGCAGGTTTGCTCTTTACTCTGAGTGTGAACATGACCCAGGGATATCTGATCTAGTTATAACCTCYCTCTGCTAGTGAAACCTCTCCCTTGGCATGGTCTGTTTTGGGAAATGACAGCTTTAGCTGTTAGACTAGGGATGGGAAGGAAATCTCTTAGGTTGGTATCTAGCAGCTGAGATGGCCAAATTTTGCATGTAAAGAAAAATCAGACATCCCTCTTACTTGAGACTATCGGCATGTTTTGATGCCGATGCCCAGCCCTGCCTGCCCGCTGCGGACTGGCACGGCACATTTCTTGGCTCACTCTGACAGCGTGCCTTGAGTGCTGTAAGAGGCCTTTGGCTAAATGTTAAAAGTCACTTATCTTCAAACTGTATATTTTTTTTATTTAACTGTGAATAAATACTCCTCTGTGCTGGCTAATAAAGCTGTCTCTTTGGGCAAAAGAATGACTCAAGTTTATCCTTAGCTGTTAAGTCATTAATTGTCTTTTTTAACAGTATGCACATGCTCATACACCCCTTTAAATATTTCTGAGAGAAAGTGGCAGTATCCAAACACATGGTTACCAGCTGCAGCCAGCTCAAGCTAAAACATCACACCCACGGGCTCATTYGGGTGCAGATGAAATCCAGATGCACAAACGCTCGAGTTCTCCACAAGGGAGATGCTAAATGGTACATAAAAACAGTTGTATTTTAGCCTTTAATATTATGGACAGGTTCAGATTATTTTTGCAGCGACTCTAATGACTAGTTGTTGGCTTTTTTTTTGCTCAAATATGTTATTTTACCATTCTGGATAATTTAAAAATGCCAATGTTACCTAAACGCATCTGCTGAGTGAGGATGTTTGCTTCATCTCGAAATGGCCTGATGTTTTGGGAAATGTTTCGGCCCTTGCAGGAGTCCTAAGGCAGAGGTGTGAATGTGAGAAGCTTCTAGGAATGTGGAGTGACTTTGCTGCTTTTTCCTAGCCACAGCTTTATTTTTAGCATGCCTCACGTTTAACGGTCATGTCTGGGAGACAACAGGACGTACTTTAGTTCCTTTATGKCAACAGCCTGACTGTTCATTCTTGATTTTTTTTTCTTTATGAAACAGATTTTCTTCTTTATGGCTGTGATATCTCCATGAAATTGTAGGTGACTGCCACAGACTCATTAGGCATCAAGTCAAAAATGAAATTAAGCAAAACGAGTTTGTGCAGTACACCAGAAGCATGCCAGCGCTGCTGCTGCGGCTGGGCTTGCTTAGAGGCACCAAAACCGGGGGTCATTCTGCGCTCTCRGCAGGACCGCTTGCTGTCTCCGCAGAGGGAGATGCCAGCTGCCCAGGGCAGACATCCGAGCGGCGCGCAGCCCTCGGTGCCGGCAGCGGCCGTGGCCAGCACCTGCCCAGGGCACAGGGCTGCCCGCGGGGCCGCACGGAGCTGCCGCAGCCGTTCATGGCACGTTATGGCTCTGGGAGAAAAGCTGCCGCGGGGAGGAGGCACGTCAGCGACCACCACCGTTCCTCTGCTGGCTTGTTCCTGCCCTTTTAAAACTCACGGGACCTTTTCTCATCAGCAGAAGGAAAACTACACTTCCTCGGGATCAGGCTTGAAGCAGAACTCTGCAGGTGGCACCAAATGCATTTAGCAGATTTTTAATATTAAAAAGCTCTGGGTTTGGTTAGAAGCATTGCCAGCATAACTACAGTGGGAGGTGACATTAAATGTATGAAGCGAACTGAAATGAACATAATTTTGTTACTTTGCTGTCTCTGTCCCAGCTGCTCGTGATGCTTTTTCCTTCCTCTGAGCAGCAGCCATGTCTAAGGGCTGTGTGATGCCCCAGCTGCTGCGGGCCCGGTGGCAAGGAGCTCCGCTTTGCCCTCGGAGGACTCAGGGTGTCTCTGTGTCCCCCCACGCAGCTCACCGGGCACCGGGATGGAAACCAGCTTCTTGCACAAGTGCGATGTGCGTGTCTGCCATCACTCTTCAGGTGGCTGCTTACTTCGGTTTTAAACCTGAATGCCTCCACCACGTTAATTACCCTTCGTGGAAGGGTAATTCCCYGTAATGCATCCTGAATGCGGCCAGGGAGGTGTCTGCAAACTGTCCTGCGCAGGATGGGCTCGCTGCACCGCGCGTTTCCCTGGCAGGGAGGAGTGGGGAACGGCTGCTTGCGTGGCCCAGGTACACCTGCGATTGTATCTGGGGATTGCATTTGTCCAAAACCAACAAACTTTTTGAAATGGAAGCATATACTTAGTGCTTTCTCTTCATCATGATACTAACTTGAAGTGTCTTAGAAATACAGGCCRAAAAATCAGCTATGCGTCCAAGTGTGTCATATCAAATGCGTTACATGTGGCTGAGAACTACCCGGTCTGCTCTGCAGGTCTGACTCACGCGGCGGCTCCGAGGAGGGGACGCTTAACGCTGCAGTTCACCGCCTCAGAGCAGTCACGGTGCCTGYCATCAGCTGCGCCTCCAGTCCTTGGATTTCCTTCCGCTGAGGGACGTTAATTACGTTGTCTTAATCAGGATGCAGGTTTGCAGCATCAGTCCACAACATAAGGAATCAGCTTTGAAGACTCCCGTGGTGCTCTCAGGCCTCCCCTGGGTGCAGCTGTGAGCTCGGTGAGGAACCTCCAGCCGTGGGGGTTTGGTACAGGCGAGTGCGTGTGTCGGTGATGTGTGTGCGGGAGCAGCCTGGTAAGTGTTGCTGTGCGCTGACCCCGCTTCGACAAATACCACCGAAACCATTCCTGTGAGATACCAGAAAGAGAAATGGTGGCTGTGTGAAGCCTGCCCAGCAGCCATTCATAGTCACCTTCCATTCAAGTTATCTCCCCATTAATTGCTTTCCTTTTCCAGGACTGATTTTGCCAAGGAGCTTTATCAGTGCTGASCTACGTGTCAGGTATTTGCTTTTTGTACTTACGCAGTGGCTTCCATTGTAAAACTATTCCATACTTACGTCCCAAATGGGGATGAAACCTAAGCTTAATGACTGTGTGTGCCTCTACTTCTTCCAGCATGCTCTTACAAGAACATGCTTACGTGGGCACTATTTCCAGGCATGAACAGGTATGGGGCAGATGATTTTCATATGTCCCCGTCGCTGCTTAGAGAGTGGCTAGCACAGGAGAGAAGTGCCTTCAGAGCAGGGTTTCTCTGAGGATGTTCCTCAGGTAACTGAATAACCTGAGTCCTGGAGCCCTCTTCTGTTTGAATGGTCTCTGCACAAAACCTTCACTCACCATAACGCAGGAGAAACATCCCATTCCGCTTCTAGACCAGGCTGCTCTGTTCAAAATAAATATTAAAAAAGCCCAACAAACCCAACAAAAACCATCCCAAACAACTGCATACTAGTAAAGGAGATGGCAGGCACGCGACGTACTGCACAGACACTGTAAATTAGCAAGCTCCRAGAGGAGGAGGAAGCCGTTGCACAGACGGTTAATGCAGCACAGTTGGGAATGCAAAGGTACAGTGCTCCCAGAAACACGCGTAGCCTCGCTCTTTATTTATTGCCCTGCGCGGTAGGGAACGGCTGTGTTTATACGTGGTGGGAGCCGAGCCCCGGAGCTGGGCCGAGCTCCGTGGTGGGGACCCGGCGGGGGCCACTGCCCTGGGCTCTGCTCCCCCCTCTTCTCAGAGGGATGTTCATGAACAACCCGCAGACTTCTGCGCAGAAACTTTTCCAGTCCAGCTTAAGAGGCGAAAGCTGGGAGAATGGATTTGCTGTGGTCCTAACGTGCTGCAGTTTCTCTCTGAGGCGCTGGATCCGTACGGGTGAGGATGGCGGCGCCGGGGAAGCCCCGCCTGAGGCGATGCCTCAGCGACCACCCCAGGGGCTCCACCACCAAGGCATGGGATGGCTTCTGGAAGAGCGCAAGGGAAAAACGCCTCGCAGGTCAGTCCAAAGGCATATTGAATCCCGTGCTGGTGTGAATCAAACACCGGGGCTATGGCCTTGATCAAGGAATGAAAATACCTCTACTTTTTTTGGCAAGCATGCTCCTTTTAATGCTGCTGCGCTGTGTGTCGTGCTGGTGTGTCGCGCCAGAGTACTTACCTTCACCTGCGCTGCTTTTTCCCTTGCGGGACCAAAAAAAGTGGGTTTTTGAACTGCTGGTTTGTACATAGAGCTGCAATTTTTCACATTTATCTAGAGTTTGATTTCTTTATTTATAGCTTTCAATATTTATACTTGTTCTTTGGCTGGAGTTTTGCAGACATTTTAAAATATGAAGGTGTCAGTCAGCTGCGCAGTGCCCAACAGCCTTGTCTCAAGGCACACAAGTGGTGCTTACAGCCGTGTGATTGCAAGCAGCTGCGAGGACAAGCCCAAAAATAAGCCTGAAGGAGTAAACGAAGAAATATTCCCTTACACACCAGCTTTTGGGTAATGATGCATAAAGAGCTCAGGAGCATATAGCAAAAACTCATGATCGGAGAAACTAGTTAGTGCACAGACTAACACGCTGCTGGCCTGTCGCTTGGGGAGGGAAGTGTGAGCATTGCATGGCAGGATGAAATGAAACTCACGCTAAGTGAAACCTCCTTCCAGAACAGTGATGTTGCTGGAARGAGCTCTGGGGACTTTAAGCCTGGYATATTGTGGTAAAACTACATATGCTCTTGGGAGCAGTGAGGAATACTTKGTAGGTGAATACAAGGAGTTTTTTCCAGAGCTTTGATTTCAGATCTGGCAGATTTTCAGAGTGAGGTCAATATAGAAGTTCTGGATAAACGCAGCTACGATGGAGGTAAACCTTTCCAGAGCATCTCTGAATGCACATAGTACTGTCATGTCCTGTTAACAACTATTGTGGGCGGCCCAGCACTGGAAGGCAGTGCTGAGGCTATTTTTAAGTTGAACTCCAAAGCTTTTAGTGGGCAGGGGGTAAAAAAAAATCCATTACTCAGCTTTTGCCTGCACTGACTGCAGTAGGAGCTAAGTTGATGTAAGGAAGGCTGAATAGGGAACTCTTATTCCAGTTCATATTTTCTTCCTTCTGCCATTTGTTGCCGTTATGCTCTTGGGTGTTGCTGATGTTCACAAGGACTCTAATGAACAACTTGGGCAAAAATAAGAGAGTAGGTAGTGGGGAGTAACTTGACTAAAACAAGTGAAACATGAACKCTCCAATTTGATCCTTTCAGTCTGGATATCTGTGCCTGTCAGAGCACTACCAGGGTTAAGGATGGACACCCGCAGGAGGAGGTTGTAAAGGAGCGGGTGATCCTGAGGACTGGTGTGATGGCAGAGCAAAGCTCTGACCAGGCTCGTTCTGCTGGTACTCCACAACAAATATTAGTGGCTCTGTTACAGCCATGAAGCTAAACCAAAGCCTGGGTCAATCCAACCCCTAGCACGTGGGGAAGGTCAGCTTTCGACTTTAGATCTGAGCTTCCYGACTATTCTGTATATTTGCACAAAATCTGAGGCTGCTGCGATCATACGGTGAAGAGTTTAGATCAAGAGCTAACCTTTGCCGCGCCAGAGTCCCTGGATTTTGCACCATTTAATGACTGCTGGGGCTGGACAGGCRCCCCGCACTGCTCTGCTGCACTCCCCGCGGGAGCCACGGACGCGGGGCGGCTGTGCTGCAGCCCGGCTTCATCAGCGCTGCCGGGAGGTGGGCAAGTCCTAGGAGGGGCAGGCRGGTGGGTCTGGGGCCAAGTATCACCTGGGAACACGCGTGGTTGCACCCCCTGAGAGGCTTGTCTGGTGCCTGTGCTTCGCTGGAAGGTTTCTGGTATACTGCATAGTGAAAGCATATGGAAACAGCCACTTGCAACTGTTAAAAATATATATATAATGTTTTCTCTGGCTGGAACCAAGAACTTCTTGTCCTTGACAGATGCAAATGCATGGCAGAAACCTTTAGAAACAGTTTGCTTCCCTGGCTAAATCCAGATTTTTACTTTCACGTTGTCTTGTCTTTAAAAACAAATAAATACATAACAACATCAGACTGGTTTTATTGACCTTAATATTGACTTCTCTTTAAAAAGTTATAAAATTAAAATAGTCACACTAGATCAGTCCAAGAGGGCTCTTGGGATCCGAGAGCCTGACCCCACCCTCAGGGTGATAACCTGCCAACTTTCCCATTTCACTTCTTAACATCAGCATCTCTAGTATCTCCTTGGTGTTTCTTGAAGTGTAATTGGTAYCTACAAGCCAAAGCATAACTGTTTACAAACAGAGAAGGACTGGTGGGAGATGTGGTGGTCGGAGACCATCTTGGGCTTAGCAACCATGAAATGATAGAATTCTCGATTCTTGGTGAAGTAAGGAGGGTGGTCAGCAAAGCCACTACCGTGGACTTCCAGAGGGTGAACTTTTGCCTGTTCAGGACGCTGGTTGAGAGGGTCCCTTGGGAGGCGGTCCTGAAGGGCAAAGGCTGGACATTCTTCAAGGAGGAAGTCTTAAAGGCGCAGGAGTGGGCTGTCCCCGTGTGCCGTAAGAGGAGTTGGCGGGGAAGACGACTGGCCTGGCTGAACAGGGAGATTTTGCTGGGACTCAGGGAAAATAGGAGAGACTACCACCTTTGGAAGAAGGGGCAGGAAACTCAAGAAGAGTACAGGGATCTCGTTAGGTCATGCAGAGAGAAAATTAGAACAGCAAAAGCCCAGCTAGAATTCAATCTGGCTACTGTCTTAAGAGACAACAAAAAATGTTTTTACAAATATATTAACATCAAAAAGAGAGCCAAGGAAAATCTCCATCCTTTATTGGATGTGGGGAGAACATTGCCACCAACAATGAGGAAAAGGCTGAGGTACTTAATGCCTTCTTTGCCTCAGTCTTTAGTAGCCAGACTGGTTATCCTCAGGGTATTCAGCCCCCTGAGCTGGAAGAATGGGACGGGGAGCAGAATACGCCCCCCGTAATCCAAGAGGAAGAGGTTAACGACCTGCTACGCCAGCTGGACATACACAAGTCTATGGGGCCGGATGGGATCCACCCGAGAGTACTGAGGGAGCTGGCGGAGGAGCTTGCCAAGCCACTCTCCATCATTTATCACCGGTCCTGGTTAACGGGGGAGGTCCCGGACGACTGGAGGCTTGCCGATGTGACGCCCAGCTACAAGAAGGGCCGGAGGGAGGATCCGGGGAACTACAGGCCTGTCAGCCTGACCTCGGTGCCGGGGAAGATCACGGAGCGGTTCATCTTGAGGGCGCTCATGGGGCAGGTGCAGGACAACCAGAGGATTGGACCCAGCCAGCATGGGTTCATGAAGGGCAGGTCCTGCTTGACCAACCTGATCTCCTTCTACGACTGGGTGACCCGCCCAGTGGATGAGGGGAAGGCTGTGGATGTGGTCTACCTGGACTTCAGCAAAGCCTTTGACACTGTCTCCCACAGCTTCTCCTGGAGAAGCTGGTGGCTCATGGCTTGGACGGGTGTACTCTTCGCTGGGTAAAAAACTGGCTGGACGGCCGAGCCCAGAGAGTTGTGGTGAATGGAGTCAAATCCGGTTGGCGGCCGGTCACGAGCGGTGTTCCCCGGGGCTCAGTTTTGGGGCCAATCTTGTTTAACATCTTTATCAATGATCTGGACGAGGGGATCGAGTGCACCCTCAGTAAGTTTGCAGATGACACCAAGTTGGGCGTCAGTGTTGATCTGCCTGAGGGTAGGAAGGCTCTGCAGAGGGATCTGGGCGGGCTGGATCRATGGGCCTAGGCCAATTGCATGAGGTTCAACAAGGCCAAGTGCCGGGTCCTGCACTTGGGTCACAACAACCCCAGGCAACACTACAGGCTTGGGGAAGAGTGGCTGGAAAGCTGCCCGGCGGAAAAGGACCTCGGGGTGCTGGTCGACAGCCGGCTGAACATGAGCCGGCAGTGTGCCCAGGTGGCCAAGAAGGCCAACGGCATCCTGGCCTGTGTCAGGAATAGTGTGGCCAGCAGGAGTAGGGAGGTGATCCTCGAATACTGTGTTCAGTTTTGGGCCCCTCACTACAAGAAGGACATTGAGGTGCTGGAGCGTGTCCAGAGAAGGGCGACGAGGCTGGTGAAGGGTCTGGAGMACAGGTCTTATGAGGAGCGGCTGAGGGAGCTGGGGTTGTTTAGCTTGGAGAAAAGGAGGCTGAGGGGAGACCTTATYGCTCTCTACAACTACCTGAAAGGAGGCTGTAGTGAGGTGGCTGTTGGTCTCTTCTCCCAAGTAACAAGCCATAGGACGAGAGGAAATGGCCTCAAGTTGCGCCAGGGGAGGTTTAGATTGGACATTAGGAAAAATTTCTTCTCCGAAAGCGTAGTCAAGCATTGGAACAGGCTGCCCAGGGAAGTGGTGGAGTCACCATCCCTGGAGGCATTCAAAAAACTTGTGGATCATAGAATCATAGAATCATTAAGGTTGGAAAAGACCTTTAAGATCCTCGAGTCCAACCGTCAACCCAGCACCCATGCCCAATAAACCATGTCCCGAAGTGCCACATCCACACGTTTTTTGAACCCCTCCAAGTGTCAGAGATGTGGCGCTTCAGGACATGGTTTAGTGGGCATGGTGGTGTTGGGTTGACAGTTGGACTTGATGATGTTAGAGGTCTTTCCCAACCTTAACGATTCTACGATTCTATGGAAATCTTTTAAGAATGAGTGCAACAAAGCCCATTTTCTAAAGGTTTCTTTTCTTCTTTTTCTTCCTGATGTTGTCAGGAAATCTGGGACTGGTGTGGTCGGTGCAACATGGGATTTTGGGGTGGCTGCTGCTCAGGGAATCAGCCTGAGCTGACAAGGCTAAGGGTCAGTTCTGGGGTCATCTTGATTTTTTTGGTGTTTACAGAAGGATGTGAACTTGAACCTTCATGGTTTTTCAGGAAGCCTTTCTAGGATGTCAAAAGGCTTCCTCAAATCTATATGTTGTATCACCCTTTTGAATCTCACGGAGGATCTTAGTTTGTTTCCAAATCTCTTGTCAAAAATAATACCTCTACCTGTCCACCTAGCTGTCCAGCTATGGGTCCACAAGTCTTATCCCCCAAGCTCTCAGGCTGTGTGTTAGCAAGTGCAGACGTGCACAGAACAGAGCCTCGGGCAGCCGGCCCATGCGCCGGGCCCGGTAACGGCCCGGGGGTGGCGGGGTCTGGGGCTGCGATGGGACCCTGCGCTGCATAGSACGGAGGCGAATGCTGGGCTTGCTATGCAAAATGCCTGCGGTGTTCCTCCTCTCCGGCGCGTGGTCCCCGTCCCCAGCTGGCAGCATCTCAGCCAGGGCAAGGGTACTAAATGTTCTAGTTACTGAAAATGGCTTTCTAGATTATTTTTTTTAAGAAGCTTGGTGGGTTGTGCATAGCCCTTTCCACCTGTGGCTTGCATTCATCTTTGCAGAGGCAGATTTTGTAGCAGTATTTCCACCCAGCAATCTGCCGTTCTCTTGCCAGCGGGGCATACCTCTCTCCAGCCCTGAGACTGTCTTCAAAATAAGTTGAAGCTGCAACCACCAAACTGAGATATTCCTTTTTTCCCCTGAGCCTACAGGCACTTCACTCTTTGTAAGAAGACCTTTCAGAGGTGCCAAGGGGCTTAACTGTTATTGCAAACATCCCCATTCCTCTTTCAAAGCAAGAAGCAAGTTATTCTTTGGGCTGAAGTTACATTTCAGTTTGGAAGTTTATTGGTGCTGTGAGTAAGGCACGATACGCTCCTGCCCGAGGATGGAGCAAAGAGGCTGTCAGATTAGTTTGGGACTTTCAGTGGAGGAATAGGACATTGGGGATTGTATTTGTGTGTAAGATCTATGATTTGGGGGTCTCCAAGGTCCTCAAACCGCTTTGAAAATCCTAGCTTTAATTTGTGGGGGCCAGTCATGACTCTGGCATTGGAGCACAAAGGATTCGGAGCTGGACTGAACAGTAGGACCAAACCCATAGTCACTGCCTGCAGTTGTGGGGCCCATCACGCCAGACTAGCRTTACAGTCCGTCGGAAGCGGTGAGGGTTTATCATGTGTACATACAAGATGTGTTGGTCAGTAGGAGTATCGAACATGAATATTCCTGAGGAGCAGAAGTTACACAAATTCTGCCAGGTGGATGGTCTCTTTCTTCTGTATAGCAATAGCCAGCACTTAAATTACAACTCTTCCAGATGGTATGAATAAGGCTCGGCACGATCAGGAAGCCTTTCGAGGAGCTCAGAGTTCAGGCATTTGCTGTTTCTCAGGAAGGTTTGCATTATCCCTTGGGTGGTGTCAAGGCAYGAACTCCCACTTCTGGTCCTGGAGCATAGCACAAAGATCAGCCTTCAGGACTACAGTTTATTGCAATTCTGGATTTCTCAGAAAGAGGTTTTAAAACAGTAATCCTGATATTAATTGGAAAACATACACACATACATATACATTGAGAGAAATGGTATATCAAAATATGTTTTGCTTTAGAAAATAACGCTTCAAAAAATAGAAACTCTTTCAATAGTTTCCTATGAAAAAGTGCATACCTCTGATTGAACTCTGCCTATCCCATCCCCTGGTGACACAATTTAGGTAATTCTTAAAAACCCAAGCTATAGCTATCTTAAAAATCCACAGAGATCGTCTCTTATTCCAAACACAAGCTAATGGGCTTTTGGCAATCTGGACACAATTTAGGTAATTCTTAAAAACCCAAGCTATAGCTATCCTAAAAATCCATGGAGACCATCTCTTATTCCAAACACAAGCTAATGGGCTTTTGGCAATCTGGACCCCTGTTCTTTAAGGTATTTTAATTCTATTGAACCTTTCATGACAGCCATTCTGGCACTTCATTTGGCCAGAGCTGTTCCCTGCTGCCCTAGCACATGCCCAAAAGCCTTTGTCCCAAAGGCTGTGCTGGTACTCGTGCCGTTGTTGGTGATAATAGGCTAGAGCTTCATTTTTTCAAGTTTCTGTAGATATCAAACATGATCTGTTATTTGTCAGAGGAGAGAAATTATCTTTAATATAGTGTGTTTGATAGACTTACATTAGAGAAAGATGGGGGAAAATCAGGCATGACAAACTCCTTGCTTTGTCAAAGTAATTCTTCATACTCTAATTGTATTGTTTTCTGTACAACAACAGAGGCATTATAAGTTATTGTGACTGAGTTCAATCATGCCTGAGATATTATTAGTTCTTCTACTTAATGGTGTTAAAACCAAAGCTAACACCAAGAAAGCAACCGTATTCAGTAGAGCAAAAGATACATTTTCTTCTGGCTAATATTATTGCATCTGTTCTCTTCTAAAAACAATGTTGTGATAAGGCTTTCCAATGAAGGAATTGGGGAACTCTTCAGTGGACTTGTATTTCCGAGTCAATGCAGAGGAGAAGAAAACAAAGCCCCAAGAATGGTATCAGACCTGCTCGTAGCTGGGTCCCCAGAATGGGAGCTGTGCAAGCCCTTCCCAGCGGCTGCACCCCCCGGCACCCACACGCTCGGGGGCGCGGGGGGTTACAGCGAGCGCGGCCGTGGGGATCCTTCAGCAAGAGAGAGAGCGCAGCAGGGTGCCAAACGCTGCAGTCACTCGGAGCACTGAGCGACACCTCGTTCAGAGCCGTTTGGTCCCGGCGTCCCTCTGTTGCACTGTGAGTGCTGGGCTCCATTTGGAAAGGGAAGAAACTCCTGCAGCGAGCTGCACTTTCAACCATTTGTTTCTGTTTTGGGACGTAATATAAACCACACCAAGAGCTTTCGAGGGGGAGACAAGCCAGAGCCTTTTGAAACAGATCAGTTTGTGCCAGTCCAGCCGCTGCATGGTATGAAGGGCTGGGAAGTAAAGATGTAGCAGCATGTTTGGGGCTGGTTCCTCTCCGTCTCCCTGGATGGCAGGTTGTGCTCCATGCTGGAGGTCTCCCAGGCGGCTCCCCTGGGCTCCCCTGGGCTCGCAGGGGCAGAGGGACTCAGACACCCATCTGCCACGCTGGGAAGGGGTGGGGAGCCAGGTGCACCCCTTGGCTCTCCTCCCCTGGTCTGTCGGGGGCTTTTTCCAGAATGCCGGTTGCCTTGACAAATATTTTGCAGTGTTGTCACAAGCACCCAGGGAGACAGCGGTCCCTCCCCTTCTGCCCAAAGACCGGCAAAGCTGTACGTAATCCTAAAAAAATGAAGCGTGCCGTAGCCTGTGCTGCATCCCAGGGGGTGGTGGCTGGGCGGCAGCGCTGGCTGCAGGGGAGGGCTCCCTCCGGTTTGTGCGTGCTGCCTCCCCTTGCCCCAGCGGGACCCGGCCCAGCCCCGTCCCCGGGCTAATGCAGCCCACCCGGGCCAGGCAGACGCTTATCCCCCTGCCCGCGCTGCCTCTGCACAGCGCGCCTGCAGCGCTGGGTGCAGAAGATCCTCTCCCGGGGTTTGACAGACCCTGGGTGGGGGGAGCTCCCCCACCGGCAGCACCAGAGGTTGCTTTGTCTTCACGGGAGGTCACCGCAGGCTTTTTGTTTACATTGCGACCTGGTGCTCTCTTCTTCTGCCTTGCCTGTACAAAACAGAGGGGGTAAGAGCTGCGTTTTTCGCTGTGCCGGCAGCTCTGTAGGCAGCAGGGCATGTTGCAGAGCCCTAATGTGGAGCCCTGAACATGTCTGGTGGGAGTGGCAGGGAGGTGAGACCTGGCCTGGGCTGGAGGTGCTCATGGTGCTGCAGGAGGCAGCCAACCATACCCAGGAGCAGGACAAGGCTGTCCCCCCGCTCAACCAGGTCACTGCCTCCTCTCCCAGCAGCAACCGTCTTGCTGAAGCCGTTCCTGGGGCTCTTGCTGAGCAGGGCAGAACTCTGCCGTGGCTGGCTGAGCAAGCGTGGAGAGACGCTCCCCCGGGCTGGGCCCGYGCTGCTGCTGCTCATCTCAGCCCAGCACCAAGCCCTCCCCACCTGCCCAGCTCTCCCTGCAAAAGCACTAGGGCCAGGCCCTCTGAACCTATTTTTTTAGGGACTGTAGGGTGATTTGGCTCCATATGTGTTGAGATTTCCCCACCTTTCTAGTCTTGCAGTCACCACCAGAGACTTGTCTTGGCTCAAGCCTCCTTCCAGGAGATCCTTTCCCCGCCTGTATGTATCGGCCAACGTAGCCTGGCCTCTGCTGGGCTTGTGTCTGGGCTCACAGCTCTGCTGAGCCCTGCTTTGAGATGAAACATCTTGTGTTGACTCGTTTTGACCCGGGCGACCTTCCAGAACAGACAGTTGCACACGAGTTATGCTGGGCTGTGAGAAAGTAGCAGGGAAAGGTTTTTGCTAAATACAGGGGACAGGGCCGTGGGTAGTATTTACTACTCTGCACCAGATGCAAGAGCTCTAATACAGCCGCTTCTCGGCTTCTCGCCCTGGACTCTGTGAGGAAGAGCAAGCGATGGCTACCCGGGCTGAGTCTCCTCCTGGCTGCAGAGCGGAGCAGGCTTTGGTGTGTACCTGGCTGGAGGCCTGGAGACACCCTTCATTAGCTTTAGGGAGAGGTTCAGGGTCTGAGGCCAGGGGCAGCGGAGAAGCGGGATGAACATCAGCCAGTGCTCTGCCACGCGCAGCCCCCATCCCTTGCAACRTGGGCAAGTGTTACAGGACTGAAGTGACATTTGGTGAAGGAACTATAACRTTGTCCACAGCAAAACCTGCTAATTGGAACAAAACCTCACCACTTACAAGTGCTGGGAGAAGGACAAATGGCATTCACTGGTGTTACAGCACGAGCTTTAGTGCCTTCATACTGAACCGGACCAGGTGGCACCTACCYGGTGTCCTGTCCCCAGCACTGGCCAGACGCAGAAGCGTGGGGACTCCAAGCCTACAGAAGCACACCTGTATGCAAACAAGATATATGACAATGCTGCTCCAATTAAAAAATATTTAAGATGTGAGGATATGGGCATCAGTGACCCTGAAAAGGTCTGCAAAGAACGGGGAAGGTGATACGCTGCTCTGCATGTGACAGGATGGCCGAAATGCTAACATGACGTGTGTGCGCAAACTCCAGGCGACTTTAAGGAGGAGCTGAAGAAGGTTGGTTACTTTTCTGACAACAAGTGTTGCCATCGCTCCTGGGCTGCCGTGCTTAGCCCAAGCATCGCGATTCAAAAAAGAAATTGGTGAAGTGGATAATGCTCTCATTGGACACCACGTAGGAGATCCAGCTGCTGAATTCCTGCGGTTCCTTCTGGCCTCGTGGTCTCCAGCAATGACAGAGGGGAGCAGCAGGAGCCTGCAGTGCTCCCGTGGTGCCGCTGCTCCTGCAGAGCTGGGTCACCRGCGGGGGGGCTGAAACTCCCAGCACTCGGAGGAGCTTCAGACGAAGAAAAGTTTGTTAAAGGAAAGGCAAATGGTCATGTTCTCCTACTGCTCTTTCTGGTTCTCTTTCCTCCTCTGACGCCAGCATCTACCCAGGCAAACGACATGGCATTGCTGCCCAGATGTCTGCCAGCTGACCCACCGACTACACAACTTGTGCTCGCTCACTGCAAGCCGCACAGAAATTTAGTGCTCTGTCTTTGTAAACAGGCTAAAAATATCGCAGTGCTGTTCCTCTGAGGGCCCGGGAGTTCAGAGAGGCTGGGAAGGAAGCTGGGGTCAGGCTGCCTCCGGGGACCAGGCGCAGGCGTCACACGTAGGCACGGAGCCACGGGACAGTCCCCTCCGGCTCTGCAGAGACGGGAGCTGGCTAGAAGAGACCCAGCGCTGGTGTGTCAGACCCAGCGCTGGTGTGTCAGACCCAGCGCTGGTGTGTCAGACACAGCACTGGTGTCCTGTCGCCCCAGCCCTGTCACGTCAGCGGTGCCAGGTCTCCTCGGGTTAGTGCTAGTTGTACGAGGAGATGCGACCTGGAAAGCCCCAGAGCTGCATGAGAAGCCCCGTGTGGCAGCCAGGAGCAGCTTGGGGTGGTGGGACTGCTCACAAACTTGGCTTCGGTTCTGCTCCTCTTCTGAAGAGCAATTATTCTTTTTTCTGTATCACTGCATTCATTGGGTTCAGTGGTGCAGGTACCAGTGTCCTGCAAAACACTGCCTTCTCCAGGTGGTGCCACCCCCAGGCAACCAGAGGTAACACTGTCTTCTGGGCCCYTTTTCTGAAGGGTGCCCTGTGTGAGGCTTGTGTCTCCATTTCCTCTGATTTCTGGAGCCAGAAAAGACTATTCCTTCAGACATCCTGTTTTAGAAGCAATTAAAAACTAATTTCTGTTCTCCTCACACCAGTGTACCTTGCTGAAGTCTGTGGCTATCCTAACCACATCCTGGTCAGGATAACCGGGACCCGTGTCTGGATGTCTCGCTCCACAAATGATGCAGAAGCGTGTTCCAAGTAGAAACTCATCAGGAGTTATTTCAGTTTGCGATATATKGCAGGCAGCCATGAGGACCTGGAACGTTTTTGGATTTTCATTCATTAGTGCTTAACCTTGTTACCTGGTGCAAGACTATGCGCCACAGAGTTAATTAGTAATGAGCTCTGGTGCCCTGTCAGGCGTCTGTTGTGTGCTGTGAGCAGCTGAAAATGGAGACCAGGGACCAGCTCTGGTCTCCCAGCAGTAAGGGCAGAGGTCTCTGCTGTTGTACGCACCTGCCTTCTCCCTCTGTCTCTCCACCGTACTTGTAAATTCAGTATTTCCCCTGTGTGAGCTGTGGCGGTGGAGCCAGGGATCGGCTGCTCTCCCTGGGCCTGTGGCAACTGCCTGGTGCTGGGCAGGTCAATCTCAAACGAAGAGGGAATAAATCCAAAACTGAATAAATGCACATGGTGGGCAATAAACACATTAACGCCCAAATGCGCTACTATTATCCTCTAGTCTCTACCTGCCGGAAAACCCAGTGAAACCCAAACAGCCCAGCACTCGGGTGGGTTGCCAYGGAGGTGGGTGCTGCCCCCTCACCCGCTGCGGTTGCCTTCCCGCAGGCAGTCCCACCGTGAGCCCGCCGCCTCTCTGCAACAGCGCCTGGCCACGCTCACCCTACAGACTGTTCATTGCCAAATAAATTCAAACCGTGATCAGCTGCCTCTTCTCCATCCTGAATGAATTCGATATAGAGATTGTTTTAAAGAAAATAACCTTTGCTGTGTAAAAGAGTTTCAGTGTAAGAGCACTAGATTTAGCATGCTTTTCCCATTGCCTCTGGCAAAACTAGGGAGCGTGTCAGGGGTGGTGTCCGCACTATAGCATGCAGCAATGTGCTTTGCACTGAGCTCATTCAGCTGGGCCACGCTCCAGTTTATCGAGGATTTCTCACTGTCGTAACTCTAGTGCTTCGAGTACCTCTGAACGTTTCATTCCTCTCTGTCCCGCAGCTGATTTAAACTATATGTATCCTGCATTTGGGTACTGACAGTATTTATTGCTGGGGYCCGTGCCACCTACGCCTTTGGCACTGTCAAACTCAGTCCCTGTTGCAAACTCGGTTGTCGATGCTGATGTGAGATGGCAGCCGAAGGGTCTGCTGATGAATACCGAGGGAAAGAGAAAGGAAACGGCATGTCAGAGCCCCGCCGAGATGCGAAGAGCGGCTGTGACCGAGTTGCTCTTTCCCAGGGAGGATTCTCCACCCCGTCCTGGGTGGGATCTCAGCGGTCCTGCTTAAAGCAGAGCAGCCGGGGTTCGAGTTCAGTTGCCCCGGGCAAGACTTGCTTGCTTGCAGGGATAACTTCTGCACAGGACAGCGATACATTGCAGTTCACTGTCCCCATGGAAGGTAGGAGGTTTATTTTCTTTCCTCGATTATTCTATTTCTTTAATGTTATTACCGGAAAACAGGGYGTGAGCCGTTTGGGGGAATGGAACAGTGAAGGTGTGGGTCTGGCTGTTCCCTCCTGGGATGTGCTGCTTCTGCCTGTGCTCAAGTAGACAGAAAACAGAAGGTTTTACAGTGATAGATTTTGTTTGGGAGTTAGAAAAAAAAAATGCAGTTACCAGAAATTTTGAAATGGAATGCCTAAGCAGCCCGGTGACACCCCGGGCATTTCCCGCCGCGGCAGAGCCTGGAGGAGGCGGTGGGGGCGCGGTGCCGTGCGGGCGCAGGGTCCCCTCTAGGGGGTAGCAGCTCCCCGCGCGGCCGCCGCCGGCCCCGGGCGCCCAGTGCTCGGCGCGGATGTGCCGGCGCTGCGGGCGGGGCTGCGGGCGGGGGTCCTGCGGGGGCTGGGGGGTCCTGGGGGGCACGCACGTGTGCAGGAACACGTGCACAGGGGTGTGGTTTATTTTGCTATACATCTCACAGGTCATTAGTCGTGAAATTCCACATGCTGGCCAAGAAATGGAGGGTTCTGTTTGTTTGTTAGGTAAAAAATTCTGTGTCTCACCGCGTCAGCCCAGGGCGGGCAGGGCAGCAGGAGAGGGCACTGGAGGCTCCCCACAGGGATCACCAGGACCCTTAGTGCTCACCGCTGAAGTCTCATCCGTGCCCGTGCGTGCACAGGCAGGGCAGGGGAAGGCTTTCCCGCGGGGGACGGATGGGGTGGTGGGCAGCATGGGAGCCGGGAAAGCAGCAGCAGTGCGTCGTGGTGGGAAAAGCATGTCGGCCCTCGGGAAAACGTCAGCATCGGAGAAGTYATCCTAAGCCCTGATGCCTCTTCCTGAAAAGTAATGGCAAAAGCGATCTGTTTACCGGGAGGAAAAAGCCGAGAGGACCTTTGCAATGGGTGCCCTGAGCCTGCAGCAGCRGGGTGGCTGTCCTGGCACCCGGCACAAGCAGGGGCTGGAGAGGGGCAGTGGGTGCTGCTCCAGGTTTCAGCGCTCAGGCATGCTCCTGGGTCCTCCCCATCGTCCCCAGAGCAGGAGGAGGTTTTTGGGTACAGGTTGAGCATGTGTTTGCTGTCTCACCTGGTTCGACCCCTCGGTTGCTYTCCCACCTCGCTCCTGCTGTGCCCGGGTACCCTCAGCAGGGCTGGAGCCCCTCAGCAGCACCCCCAGCCTACAGGATGGTGCCCCCGTCCTGGGGCAATCCTGGCACTGCTCCGGCCATCAGCTGGGCCAGCTTCAGCTCCCGCCTTTGCCAAAGGCTTGCTTTGCAATGCTGAAAAAATCCGACAGTAACTCTGATGGATCTGTGGGAGGGTATTAAAAGTGTCTACATGTCAGATGGTGGCTTTTATTTTATCACTCCATGTAAAACATTTTGTATTCTCTGGTCAGGAGATGGAAGTGTTACAGTGAATGTTTTCAGAAAATGAATTAGTGTCATGTCGTCCCTTCCCAGCGACGCTCCCCTGACRGACGGCCACTGGGGCCATGGCTGCCCAGCCTTGCCGGCAGCTCTGCTCTTGCRTGGGCTTTGAGGACTGTTTGCCAGKACCACAACTGGGAATAACATAATAATAATGCATTTCTTGTCCTTTGCCTCTCTATAAAATAAATCAAGCTGAGTTTTCAACCCTCTGTTTGCTGATGCTCTCCGGCCGAGTTTTGAGTCAATTTATTTCTCATTGCTTTGCATCACCCTGGCAATGTGCCGAGCACAAGAGCTGAGAAGAAACACAATTAGTTTGCTGCATTTGAGGCCAGGGCTCAGCATCCATCCATTGGTATACASAGGTCTTCCAGGCGGTGGAAAAGGTGTATTTTTTAAGGTAGAAAATTACTTGACTTTTAGAAATGAATAAATTGTTGACATAAGCTAAAAGTCATAAGAGGAGAATGGGTTACATTGCCAGATATTCACCATAAGAACATTATGCACTTGAGTGCTGATACAACAAATGCAGTGGGAAGCGACCCAGAGGGGTGCTGGCTGGAGGGCAGGAGGGGCCGAGCCGCTGGCTGTGCCATGCCCGGCGGCAGGGAAGGACCCACCTTGCCCCACAGCTGCTGTGCCACAGGGACGCTGGGCGGGGAGAAGCCACCATCTATCTGCTCTCCTATGCGTTGCATTCGCTGGTGAGAGCTGCTTGCAAAGCCAGCAGAAGTGGGTGGCACGAAGCACAAGCCTGAGGCGGRCAGTAGGGTGACCCAGGTCCCGGCAGTACCCGTTCGGGGTGTGCGGCGGTGGGGAAGCCTGCTGGGGCACTGCAAAGGCCCCCTGAGCGATCGTGGGGCTGCTGGGGTCAGCGCTCCCGGCGGTGAGCGGGGGGTACCCCCCTGTCCCCAGCACTCGTCCTGTGGTCAGAGAGCTATTAAGAGATGGGGAACTGGTTCTGGAAGTGTTTTCATGTGGATTGCTGTTCTTTTTGGTATAAATTTGCTATTCCAGCTTCTGAAGTCCACCATTTAGGAGCACTTCCAGGATTAGCATTATCTGACACCTGCCAAAAACCTGACCCTCGTGGTCTGGCAAGACCCCTGCAGCAGGGGCTGAGCACACACACTGCCCGCTGTACCCATCCCTCCTCTGCCTCCTCCCATTTCCCTCGATGCTCCTGGGAACAGGCAGGACCTGGAGCTGTTGGAAGGCACGCTTGTGTAGGAAAGGAACTTGGCTTCTCTGGTGAATGAATAATATCAAATAAGTAGCTGTTTTATGCATTAAAACAAAGTCTTATGTAAGGCAAAAGACAAAGGAAAGGCCCTGCTGACGGCTCAGTAGGTTTTTACTGTGGTGCCTGACGTCTTCTGGCTGCCGGAGCCTGGGGACCACTTGTGARTCTCAGCGTGGTTCAGCGACCTTAACGCCTGAAGTAGGCTTGGCGCTGGCTGCCCTGGTTTCAGCTTTCCGGGGCTGTGGTACTGCAGAGCTTGCTGCTGCTCCCATCGTCTTCCAGAAATGGGGCAGGAGYGGGGCATTTGCGGGGGATAGAGGTTTGTGGTGGGTGCACAGAGGGTGGTTTTACRAAGAGGCCGGTGCTCATGCGCTGCACGACAGCTTCTCACTTTCCTTCCCAATTCTCAAACAAGAATGAGGATCCTCTTGAAATTTGACCTTTTTTCTCAGTTTTACTCATTGTATTTGGTAATTGTTCCTCCTTTCTTTCGCRAAGCAGCACAGTAATCAGATGATGTCCCAGACTCATGATACCCGGCCTTGCATGATGGGGMCTTTCTATTTGTTAGGCAAAACCTATTGATTTAATTTCTGTGTCATTATTCAAGCTAATATTGAATATGTCACTGATGATGGTGCGTGAAATCGAACAGAGTCTGAAAAAAAAAGGTGAAATATTAAATAAACGCTTGCCAAAGGACAGGAAGGAGGTGGAGGTGAATGTGCAATAAGGTTACACGGTGCCGTGGCYGCTGCTCCACCTCTCCGGCTGCACGCAGACTGTTAGTGCCTTTGGCTTCTGGGAAGTGTTGGCAGGGCCACCTGAGCTGGTCAAACACAGCACTGGTTGCTGCTGGGGGCACGGATTGGTAGCCATGTCAAATAGTGAATGGCCAAATTTGTATCCAACCCCAGCTAGCTCCTGTGCCACTGCGCAGCTGCAGCCGTGTCTCCGGAGGTGATGCCGGCAGAGCGGTTCACTCGATGGCTACCTGGGACGGGAGGGGGACGGGACCTTTCCCACCTAGTGCAAGGAAGATGAGCRCTGTCTGCCGAGGTGGCTGTACTGTCCCTTTCACCAGAACATCTTGGCCTAAGCAGAAATAGCCGTCATACTCRATGTTACACATAAATATATAATTACGCGTAAAGATGGGTCTGAAGAGTGTTTAATAAATGCAGACACATYTGTGACTGGTTGTCCAGGGACTGTGGGAAAGACCTGTCCAACACAGCTTTCTCTAGGCTCTCAGGGTAACTTGCCACTAGATGTCACAGCRTGCTTGGGTTTGTGGCTGGGGACCAGGCATGCCACCGGCGCTGGGCACCCCCACCCAACCCATCCAGAGTGGRGGCGAAGCTGTTCCCTAAAGTCCCTCTGTTGGACTGAAGCAAATAAATAGCTTTTTTATGTCCATTCTTTTCTTTTAGAGCATTTTGGAAACATTCTTAAATTTCATATGTCATTCAGCAAAGTCAGAGAGACCAACAGGTGAATAAAGGGGTTCACCTGCTGCCAGCCCGCAGGGGTGACCCCGATGGACCCCTCCCCGGCAGGTATCCAGTGGTCCTTCTCCCACTGCAGCAAACGGCAAACTCTCGTTAGCTTCAGTTAATTTAGCAGGAGCACATTCTATGTGTTTCAAAAGCTCTCGCTCTAAGGGGGACACGTTTTGCCATCCCTCCCGTTCCCGGCAGCACGAGGCAAACGGAGGCCGGAGCTCGTGCAGCTGTCTGGTGCTGACCTCTGCCTAAACCATATCACACAGCTATTTATAGCGCRGAGGAAACCGTGCTGGACCCTGTGCTTCCTCTCTCATCTGAGCTGAATCTTTAATCAGCTCGGCAGYGCAGGGAACGTTGATTTTGTGTGTTTTTTCACTGAACATTGCGCTGAGCARGGGTAGAATATGTACGTGGTCGGGTTTGGGCAGGCTGGTGACGGGATAGGCAAGTCATCTTCTAAACTTGTTACAGTTTTATAAAAAAATGGGTATATTGTTAAAAGACTAGAAGTARATTAGAGTGTGATGCATTTGCTGAATAAATAAATGAAGGACAGCATTTAAAGCCTGGTGGTGGAAGTGATTTATGTACAGACCCAGACTGGCAAGGCCACACCACCACCCGTACCCAGGCAGTTCTTGGGTGAAGTGAAGCTATTGAAGTAATGATGGCATCACTCTGCTGCGTTTATTTGCCGTCAAAAATGAGCAAGTTTTTGACAATCTCAAACTGAACAAAGGACGCATCTGGGAGTTACCTGGGATGGACAGTGGCATTCTTTCCTCGTGTTCAGTAGCATCGCTGATCTCGAGACTAGGACCTGCCCAGCCTGAGTGGGGATCTTGCGCTCCGAACGCTGATCTTCAGCCTGGAGAGCAGCTCCCCGGAGAGGACACTGCTCCCTCCCTGCTCCCTCCTTGCATACGGGGAAGTCGGGCGGACGCGGGCGTGCTGCGGGGGGGCAGGACTCGTGCACCGCGTGCGCRGGGAAGGGAGCCGCTGCCCACCCCCCGGATGGCAGTGTGCCCTCCGTCTCCTCCTGTCAGGACAGATCTGGGCACCTTCAGACGTAGCAGAGTGCTTACTAATCTAGGTACCCCGGAGTCCGTGGGGAGCTACCTRAGGTCGTATGTGCGTATGAGTAGGCGATTTATATTTCCAAACAGCAGCTGCACGCCAGCCCCAGCTCACACACTTTTGTGCCACAGGAGGTGACTTACAAGTGACCTTGAAAGACCGAGAGCCCACTCCCAGGCTGGCCGTGGTGAGAAGTTCCCCATCAGACATCACTGCCAAAAAGGAAAAGTGCAAAGCAACGTTTTACTTCATACATCACACTTTTTTTCAAGTGTATGTATGTATCCAATTCTTTTCTTCTCCCCATGTCCAGAAAACAGGGCTGTTCCCATGCCTTACCTGCTACGTCAGCACATGAAGATGCTCTCATAGGGTRTAAGGGTTTTTCAAAAGGGTCCATAGTTTAATAAAAACATTCCTAAAAAGCCTGTGGTTTTCAAAGTTATCTAGAAAGAAAACTTATTTTGAACCCCAATGCCCTTCAGTCCATAGCAGATTTGCTCTTGCAGTCACTGAGGCTGTAGACAGTGTCTCATCAGACCAGCGTAGCAGAGGGCTCTATAWCTTCAATGCTTTAACTGATGAGGCTGTTAATTACAGAAGCTAGAGAGTTGTTTAAAGCAGTTGGAAGGAGAAATCAGAGGGATTTTCCTTGAACTGCTTCCAAACTGATAGGACATTAAACAAAGAAGAACCTGGAGAAATTTAAATTACAGCTTGTGACCTGAATGTCAGACATCGTGCTGCACATGCACCGAGGAGCRTGTTCTCTCCGCAACCGACAAGATGGATGGGGTATAGCTGCAAACCACTCCCTGCTATTAATTTTCACCACATGAATCTTTCTGACCAATAGCACATTATCATTTTGCTTTGTCTGGGATTGCCTCCCCCCACAGCCATGGCACCAGTCCAGAATATGTACAAATCTTATTTAGTCACAGTTAGTGACTGTGCCTTAATATTAGGAGTCTCCCAAAATACTCACTGTGCTGCTTTCTCCTTAGAGAATGAGATGAGCCACCCTATCATTCCTGTCCACCTGCAATAACTATCACAGCAAAAGGTGCTTTGAGCAGAGCAGTTGCTCCTCCGGAGGAAAAGAAGGATTTATTGGTTAGGGGCCACCCTTTGGTGCTGGGAGSTCGGAGCCCAGTTCCAGCTCTGGGGACATGTCGTAGCCTTACCGCATTTCAGAAAAGCATCGCTTTCCTGTTTCGTGGGGGTGGGAGGAAGGATGCTCRGGATACATGCAGAGAGGAGAAAAGGTGAGATGCATATAAACACCAAGAAAAGCAGCAAAAAATTCTCTGGGCTGTCCCACCTGAGTGTCTTAAAGCTGAGTGAGGTCCTCGTGGAGGAGGCAGTGGTGCTTCTGTGGCCTGTTGGCAGTTCCCAGGGGCTGGCCTGGGCCGTGTTCCCCTGCCCGGGAGGAAATACCCCGGTCTGGTGAACACAGCATCCCTGCAGCGGGCGGGAGCAGCCCAGCGCCGGCTCCACGTGCTCACCCGGCTCTGGGGCATGGGCAGAGACAGGAGCTGGTGGCCGGGGAATCGGCATCAGCCCGTAGGGCAACAGCCGCAGCCTGGCTCCTGCTCCGAGCAGCCAACACCAGGTGAGACCGCCTGCCCGAGCCTCAATTCCTGCCGGAGCGCAAGGGAGGAAGCCTTCTCCTGCGGGGAGGTACAGGTGGTGTGGGAGCGTGGCACTGTCTAACAGGTTCACTTCTGTAGGATGGTGCTGGGACTTAGGACAGCGACTCTTTGGGGAAAATAAAGCCCCAACACTTAAAATTAAYATAAATCTAATTTTCTGTAGTTATCAGCAATCTCAGATTAATTCTGCAGCACGACCAAACTGCTGCAAGGCCCTCACACTACTATGTTTAATATATACTAGTGTATACATYAAATGTGATTTCTGGACACATTAGGGCTTCTCAAGGAGAGTGCAGATAAGGAACAGGCTCTGCAGGAGGAATGTGTGGGCACAGAAACATGCAGGGCCCCGAGTTCCCTTTCACTTTTTTTTTTTTTTTCACTCTTGTGCTGTTCTGTCACCCTCAGATGTGTCAACATTTGATTTACACCAGCGAAAGAGCTGAATCTGGAGCCTGGCAATTAAAACTCACCAAGGAAAGCCTAGGGTATGTTAACGAGCAGCGTGGCTAGCACGGCTCCCAGAGCAGCTGCCAGGAGGAGGGTGGTGAGGGGAAGACCCCGCACCGGGGACTGCAAGGTGGGAGGCTGGCTGTCCCAGCCCTGAGCAGCCATCCGCACAGCCAGCTGGTTTGACGGAGGCTTTAGCATTGCTTCGCTCCTTTCCTAAGGCTATGTGAATACTGCGGGAAACGAAGTGCATTAGCTTCTCCTCCTCCTGAAGTCAGAACCTGACTTTTTCCCATTTATCCCGCYCCCATGTCGGCTGGATTCAGACAGACTCGGGCTGGTTTCCCTGTGGCTGAGCACGGTGCTCTGAAGCTGTGATCTGCTGGTGCCAGGAGAGTCTGCACTTACTAGTGGTAAGGAAGCTGCCTTTTCGGTTTGCTTCTAGGCTCTACCTTCAGAGCTGCCCAACTTGTTAAGGTTTTAATGCAATGTGCCAGGGATTTTGCCTAATTTAAACACCCTGGTGCATGGTGTCTGTCGAGGGCAGCCCTGCCTTYCTGAGGGAAGATGCCGGAGCCCAGTGCCCCTGCCCCCCCGGCACCCCACGCACCCCCGTGGGTCCTGCAGCCTGGCTGGGGCTGGGCTTCGTGCACGCACAGCAAACGGGGCTGCTGYGCCTGCTGCATCCATCCTCTCAGCGGCGAGGGACTTCAAGCACAGATCAAGCTCCTGAGGTGTAGGGCTTGCCCATCTCAGGGAAAGAGAAATTCCTCCCTGGGGCCTTTACTGGAAGCGGTTGGATGGCGGGGAACCCGATGGCTCTGCTTCAGGGATCGTACCTTTCCAGACGAGGAGGCAGCGATGATGCCCCAGAGCCAGCAGGTCTCCAAGTGGAAACAACCCCCAAACCATTCTGTGCCCAGTGAAAGTGCACAGGAGAGGAGCTACCCAATRTCTACCTGAATTAGGCAGCTGGCTCAACAGCAGACCAATTGAGTCAATGGGCATTTTTCCTTTGATTTCAGAGCTGTGGGGTGGTTCCTCCATGACCTGCCGAGCAGACCCCAGGATCCATCTGCACGGTCAGGCACAGCAGTGAGCTGGAATGAGGGGGGCATGCTGGGCGTGAATAGGAAGGACTTTGACTGAAATCCCAAGACTGCTGAACATTTCAGGACAAGCCGTGCACGCTCTTTAGCGCACACAAGCAGAGCCCACGTGCAGTCCCAAGGTATGGGATCCACCCCTCGGTTTGTCCTGGAGTCGCTGCAGCAGTTGGCACAGGAGTGATCTGCTGCTGCCAGGAGAAGAGAGCACACGATGTTCAGGGAGGAGAGGTCAGGTCTCTTCCTGTTTAGATGTTTTCAAAAAATGCTTGAGCATTTTAGTGGAAAAATGACTGAGGGAGCCATCCAAATTAGGAAACGGGAAATACTGCACTAGCATAAATATAAATTTGACAGCTGAAATGAGAGGCAAGTGGTTGTCAGGTAGGGCTGGTAAGCGCGCTGCTGGGCCAGCAGCTCGTGCTGAAGCTCAGCAGCCCAGGGGCATGCTCTCGCTGCCACGCACAGGGACGTACCTACTCGGCAGTCGTTGCCAGTGTTGTGCCAGCTTGGATGTYGGAGCCGAGTCACCGGTTGTCTTCCATCTCAGGTTCTCCCAACTTAGTGCCAATAGTCAGTAAGATGTGTCCTTCAAGTGRAACACTCTTAGTATTTCCAGCAGTGGGTACTGAAAATTATGACACTAAAATCAGAAGTTTTATGGAGTATAAGTTAGTAGCAGACTTTCCAGTGCCAGGTTACCTGTGTGATGAAATTAGCTGTTCATATCTAATGTGTGCCCCACTCTTGACTCTCTCTCCCCTTCAGCAAATCACTGAACCTCCCCAAGCCCCTTTCTAGCCACATGTTAAGTTGATGTAATGCTTCTTTTAAGTCTGTGCATCAATTACTCAATTACTCCTGCATCTGATTGCAAGTAATATGCCCTTAGGGCTATGATTCAGTTTTGCCCATTGATTTGCTATGTGACCTTGAGCACCACATTAAATATACTTTTAATATTCAAAGGAATTGTGCTCATTTATGCTCATGATCATGCTATCCAAACTCCTACTCTATACCCAAATTTCCAAGCAGAGTCTGCTTGTTATTTATTGCGAAATTTAAAGACAGAAGCTAACCTCTTCTGAAATACAGAAGAGATTTGGGAGCCTAAGTTCCATTCAAATTCACCTCAAGCAAGTTTCAACGGAGCTTGAAGAGTCTAAGAAATTTAGATACTTCTGAAAATGTCACCCTAGCTGTACCTCCAGGGTCTGACATTACACAGACACCTGAATTAYTAAGGCAAGTTCCCTTTGCTGATCCAGCCTGGTTGCTGCAGAGCTTGCAAAGCATTAAGCATGCACATATTTAATGTCTGCTAATGCTGGAGGGGGAGGATGCCTCCAAGTGAAAACTATTGTGCATTTAAATGTGTTCTTCTTCAAAGTTCATCTCAACCCCAAGCCGAGTAATAACAGCTTCCTCCAGCTCCTGGGGAGCCATTTTGGAGGGGCTGTCTGGTGTTGCTTGCTTTCTTATTTTAGTCACCTATATGTTCTGTGCATTGGAGAGATGAGCTATTGAATCAAGGAGTGGTGTCTGTTTGAAGAGAGGTCTTCTGGAAGAATGAGTGGCCAAGGGAGAAGTGTGGGTAGAGCYTGTCCCGTCACTAGGATCGGCTCCTGCCTGTGATGATACAAGGTTTTTGAGAGTGTTTTCTCTTGGGCATGTTTGTATAAGGAGCAACTGTGGTGTTTTATAACTTTGTTGGAAGATCACTGTGAAATAACAYGGGCAAGATGCAAACCTGTTTTCTGAATATTTTAAGAACTGGTATCTTAGTTTTTTGTGTATGTTAATTGAAAGTAAAYGAGGCTTGGAAAAGCAGCCAGTATGGGTTTGACCCTGGGACCATTCTGGGAATTCCTAAAAATGTTCTTTGCAACCCCACCCTTCAGGAGCAATCTTCTCTGCAACGATGCAAGTCTGGACAACATTGGCAGTCAAGGGCTGAACTTTAGCTCTCGTTCATACTCAGCAGTTACTTTTATAGTACCTATAGCTCTCTGGAGCCAGGAGGTGAATTGCTGAGAAACCACGTACCACGTCGAATGAGTGAGGATTGCAGAGCCTGGCTGCTTGTCATCCCAACCCAATGAAAAGCCATGGGCTGGGGGACACGAGGGTGGAGTGGGAGCTCAGTGACGGCAGCAGCAGGATTTCATCCCCACCCAGTGTTCCTCTCCATACCTTGTGAAGGATTTAAACTGCAAAATCTCTGTACTGCTATTAATGCATTAGTGTTGTGAACAGCTAGTGTCAGCACACCTGTAAATAGGAGCTCTGCTGTGCAAGTTAGTTCTTTGAATCTGCGAAGTGCTTCRTGCTCCTTGCCTGTGAAACAACATGGAAATGTGTGATGTGTAATTTCTACAAATACTCCAGCTTCTACATAGCAAGCCCTCAAACCACTGAAATAGTTATACGACATCAGTGAAGACAAGGGCGGTGATAGTCTTAAATGGTTTAAAAAAGTAAAGCTACCAGACCTCAGCTGTGTTCTGATTGTTTTCTTTGAATTTGCTTCCTTTTCATTGCTTTTTTTATACTGAGACATAAATAATGTTAAATTCCAGATCACCCATGGGTCTGAAATTTAGCTGTAACAAGGACTTCTGCCAACTTTTACAAAAGGATTTTGCTAACATGAGAGAAAAATAGCTCATACATAATAAACACTCCTCCTGACCCATGTTATCCTTTTGCATTTGAGGTCAAACATCTCTGAAAGGAGGAACAAAAAAAGATAAAGGAGATGCAGAGAGTCAGCTGCAACAACAAACCAAACCTCTGTGTGAAGGTCTTCCCATCAGGGCTTTGTTTTTTGGGCTATTCATGCTGCCACTACATTTTTTCCTTGGCCTGAATAATGCAAATACTGGGCTGGGTAGTGCTTTCCATTACACTGGTGTAAATCTGGGTTGGAGCTCAAACCTTGACTTGACCATACACACACTTTACCCCTGGGATCTCAGCAGGACAGCGTGTGGTATAAAATTAATCACGGGTGTAAATGTATGCAGGACTCCTGCCCAGTTCTGCGAATTTGACTTCAGACGACCTCAGAGCTGTTCCTCTGGACTTTAGCTGGTGTGACACAGGCCAGATTTGGCTTAGTACATTCTGTTGTACCCACGATGAAGGTTCTAGCCAAGAGCAGCTATTTGGTAATAAACTGATAATTTTGAATTTCTTCCAGTTTTCTTTTTCTTAGTAATATGTCTCTCTGTCCTGCCAGAGAAAATACCTATGGGTTTCATAATCAGCTTATTCTGCTGCTGAACTGATTCTGCATTTTGTATGGCTAAAGTAGATGTTCTTTTTGCAGATAATGAGTAGAATACTTATCTTGTCCTTTTAATAACTCCTTTCTCTAAGCCCATGCCCCTGGCATGATTCAGGTAAGACTAGTGAATATTTAAGATGTGGTGGGAGCATGCTGGAGATGAGGTATTATCATATGGTGGCCAATTTCAAATTCTACTGATGGTTAAGTGAAGATGTTAAAAATGCAACTGAAGGAGGAATGTCTGGTGTAGAAGACTGGCAGCAGGGAAGAACTTCTGGGCAGTCAGGGGCTGCTCTGAGGTCCACGTGCTGAGATGGCCTTCTCCCTGCCACCTTGATGGCTGCCTGGCATGACAAGGCCAGGATGCGCCGTGCTAACCATGACATGAAGCTGGCCTTGGGGGGCTGGCATTCTGGCAGCCTACCAGGCTTTCCTCTAGGTGCAGTCAGAGGAAACATCAGTTTTCAGAGATTTTTCTGATCCAACACACTCTCTTTTGACCATTTGCTACAGTTTGGGCAAGCCCGACTCTGCTTTTAAAAAGTCATCTCTTCCATTTGTTTGGATGCAAAAAATGTAAGCAAAATAATAAAAACTCTACAAAGAAAACCATAAAGTGACCGGGCCCTGCAGTACAGCCCACTCATTCATRTATGCTGGCTTCACCTTGTGCCTAGAAAAATCTATGTTATAAACAGTGACAGCTGAAGTTTGCAGTGAATTAGGGGGAGGCTCTACTCACGAGAACATACGTGAGTAGAGTATGTTCTTCTTCATGAGTCGTGGCATGTCCTAACACTGGTTCTTACATGGAAACATCTTTCTTTACATTTCCTACAGTTGGTGCCTACTGTATTGATCCTTTTAGACTCTGCGGCTGCTTAGCTGAGCTTTGAGCAGTAGCAAGGGCCCTGGGGGAGCATGCAAAGCGTGGCCCAGGAACCACCAGCCATGGTCTGAAGACTGTCATGACAGCAGTGGCTCCTACTCTCAACTCCTGAGAGCCAGGGTGAAAACGAGTTATTTCTATATAGAATCACATAATCATTAAGGTTGGAAGAGACCGTTAAGATCATCGAGTCCAACCATCAACCCAGCACCCATGCTCACTAAACCATGTCCCGAAGCGCCACATCCACATGTGTTTTGAATGCCTCCAGTGTTGGTGACTCCACCACTTCCCTGGGCAGCCTGTTCCAATGCTTGACTACCCTTTCGGTGAAGAAATTTTTCCTAATGTCCAATCTAAACCTCCCCTGGCGCAACCTGAGGCCATTTCCTCTCGTCCTATCGCTTGTTACTTGGGAGAAGAGACCAACACCCGCCTCTCTACAGCCTCCTTTCAGGTAGTTGTAGAGAGCGATAAGGTCTCCCTTCAGCCTCCTCTTCTCCAGGCTAAACAACCCCAGCTCCCTCAGCCSCTCCTCATAAGACTTGTGCTCCAGACCCTTCACCAGCCTCATCGCCCTTCTCTGGACACGTTCCAGCACCTCAATGTCCTTCTTGTMGTGAGGGGCCCAAAACTGAACACAGGATTCGAGGTGCGGCCTCACCAGTGCCRAGTACAGGGGCACGATCACCTCCCTGCTCCTGCTGGYCACACTATTCCTGACACAGGCCAGGATGCCGTTGGCCTTCTTGGCCACCTGGGCACACTGCCGGCTCATGTTCAGCCGGCYGTCGACCAGCACCCCCAGGTCCTTTTCYGCCGGGCAGCTTTCCARCCACTCTTCCCCAAGCCTGKAGCRTTGCCTGGGGTTGTTGTGACCMAAGTGCAGGACCCGGCAYTTGGCCTTGTTGAACCTCATGCAGTTGGCCTCGGCCCATCGATCCAGCCTGTCCAGATCCCTCTGCAGAGCCTTCCTACCCTCAGGCAGATCAACACTGATGCCCAACTTGGTGTCATCTGCAAACTTACTGAGGGAGCACTCGATCCCCTCGTCCAGATCATTGATAGAGACGTTAAACAAGACCGACCCCAAAACTGAGCCCTGGGGARCACCGCTCGTGACCGGCCGCCAACCGGATTTGACTCCATTCACCACAACTCTCTGGGCTCAGTTGTSCAGACAGTTTTTTGCCCAGCGAAGAGTACACCCGTCCAAGCCATGAGCCACCAGCTTCTCCAGGAGAAGCTGTGGGAGACAGTGTCAAAGGCTTTGCTAAAGTCCAGGTAGACCACATCCACAGCCTTCCCCTCATCCACTGGGCGGGTCACCTGATCGTCGAAGGAGATCAGGTTGGTCAAGCAGGACCTGCCCTTCATGAACCTGCCTCGTGAGTGCCCCCAAGATGAACCGCTCTGTGATCTTCCCCGGCACYGAGGTCAGGCTGACAGGCCTGTAGTTCMCYGGATCCTCCCTCCGGCCCTTCTTGTAGATRGGCGTCACATCGGCAAGCCTCCGGTTGTCCAGGACCTGCCCGTTAACCAGGACCAGTGATAAATGATGGAGAGCGGCTTGGCAAGCTCCTCCGCCAGCTCCCTCAGGACTCTCGGRTGGATCYCATCCGGCCCCATAGGCTTGTGTGTGGCCAGGTTGGTATCCTGTGTTCTGAGTAGACGAAGAGCACAACCCTCCAGCTGGGAAGCTGAGATGCTGGGGTCCCCCGTTGTTCATTGCCCCAGCTGAAGGTGTGTTCATACCCTCAATACTCCTCAAGCCCAGTTCCCTGGGCTTTCTCCTCCTGCCCTCTGGTAAGGGGATCTCCTTCCTCGTGGCCACCCTTTGATGCTCACTGCTGTGTTGAAAAAAGGGCTGAACTCCTCTTGTTTCTTGAAATAAACTTGCAGAACCCTTGATCTTCCTGAGCTGGAGGAATATATTTACAGATTGCTTAATTTCATTTGCCTTCCTGAGYGTGTGAGAGAGACGCCAGTGTGGTTAAGGGAAGGGGAGCCGGGGAGCTGTGTGATCAGCCCATTTTGAGATCAGAGACAAGACACCAGTGATTCCCATCCCCTTTGTAATTCCCATTAATTTTTGAGGGGCAAGGAAAGGAATTATTTAATGGAATCCCCTGTAATTTTTCCTTTATATAAGGTTCATGACACAGCARTATGCCAGAAAAAAAAACATTTTGTGTATTATGTTATCTATACTTGCAATGTCTTCCAGGACACTGGTGCTTGTAGCATTCTAGCAAAATATCAGGAGATAATTCTGCAGCAGCTGTTTTCTAGTGTTACACCATCTAAACTCATCTTCACACTTGCGTATTTGACGTCAGGGTAGCCAGGAGAAACAAAGCTTGTCAGAGGGCAAAAGAGGCAAAACAGAAAGAGGGGAGGTTACTGGTATACCTACACTAAAGTGTAGAGCTTTATGTAAAGGCCTTAGCAGCTGGAAGAAGTGCTTTAAGACAGAAACCATCTTTGCTCAGAGGCTGTAGCGCCAGGAGGTCTCATGGGTGTCATCACCAGATACTTGTAATAATGTCACCATTTCCAGGACTCTTAGCACGAGCAGCACGGCAGGAGAGGAATTGCTAAGGGTAGCTGACTGAGGATAATGGATAGTAGGATGAAATTGAGAGGAAAAACTTAATTGGAATTAACTAGCTGAGAAAAGCCTCTTGATCTGTCAGACAGTGAAATTGCCTCCCAAGAGCAATGGTATAGTCCCAATCACGTGGGCATTTAAAGCCCGTCTAAATGTCTGTGATTCCCTGAGTTAACTGGAGTATCTCAATAATTGGAACTGACACAAAGATTTATCTTCTTTGATTGACTAGCTTTCATAGAGGCTCATCTCTTTGTGGTGCTGCACAGAGCTTTCAGGGCAGCTGTTTGCACTTAAACTGCCAGAAGCTGACAATATGTATCCATTTCAGCTCTTCAAATGTGTTCTTTGAAAAAACACTTAAATCACTGGAATAGACAGTACTAATCAGTCTGCAGGAAAATGGAGCCTCCTTACCTGGGGCTCACTGCTATAAATCTTCCTGTGCCAATGCTCAGTTATCATACCGCAGTAGAGAGCCATTTAGGTGATTACTGCCAAATGCCCAATCAACCTGAAAAATTGGGCTGATTTTGGCCAAGGCAATAAAAGGAAAAGGTGTTTTGCCAAACGTATAGAAACAAATGGTTGGTATTTCAGCAGAAGCTCCCATTTACAGTAGGGTAGGATTAATCACACTAAGATGATGGAAATGATATCCCATGATGATTTCAGAAAAGACCATGTGTGGCAGCAAGCTGGCCCTAAGGGTGAGATTTGTAAGGAGGTTTTGCATTCAGCATTGCCCATTCACCTGCTGGGTGACCTTGTGCAACAGCAGCATCTCTCTTCTCTCGCTCTGCCTTCTCCGATTCAGCATAGCTCTTCAGAGCAACACCTTCCCCCCATATTTTGGTCTTTTCTAGAGTGTGCAAGCRGGACCTGGGGAACTGAGATGCCTCTTTTGCTATGGTGAAGCACAGCACTTTGGAAATCAGAATTTAYGGAAATATTAACTCTCAAGCTGATTAGTGTATGAGATTTACAAGATACACCTAAATGCATTAGGTTGGAAGCAAATAGAGGAATAAGTTACTGCTACCAAATATGAAATCCGCTTGGCATGTTTGCTAATTGCAGCACCTGGACAAGCCTCAGGTAATAGCTTGTGGCTGTTTCTTCATGCTTGCAAGGTTGTAGGAGGATTGASTCAGAGCCTGGCTTCTCAGCTTAGAGGCACAGCCTCTCAAAGCACACTAGCCTGTAGGCATACGTGGCTGTGGTGAGAAGTTACGCAGTCTCAGTCTACCCGGAGCGAAGGCAGAGCAATGCTGCTGACTCTCTTGCAGGGTTCCTCTGAGCAAATCACTTCATCTCTGGCTGTTTCCTCACACTTGTCCGTTTGCCGGTCCAAAGGGCAGCTTCACTGGCCTTCCAGTGCCTGCCCCACCTGGAAAAAGGGAGCTTTATGCTCTGAGGACTTCTCTAATGCTTCAAGCTGGCTGAAGTCTTGCTCTCCCGTTAGACCTTTAAGGTCACTATTGGGTAGACGTGCGTGTACTCGCTCCTCAGCAGGCTCCTCCACCGGCCACAGCCACTGCCTGCAGGCTGGCATGGAAGGTGTGGGGGTGCGAGACATTTCCTCTACACCAGGATGTGTATGTGTGTGCAAGACAGTTTGGTTTCTTGCTCGCTCTCCCGATTGCTTCTTAGCCTTGCATGGTGAGAAAAAGGAAGCAAGAGAGCAAAGCAGATGGGAAAATAGGAGGACTCCTCCCTAGAGGACACAGCCCCCGCCGCAGGTGGGAGCCCGCAGCCCAGAAGGGACATGGGTGCCAAGGGGGGTTGCAGATTCGGGAGGTGGGGCAATATGGCAGAGCATACATAGCATCTGCCCGGCAGAGTGGCAGCGCTCCTACCCAGCGGGCGGAGAGGCGCTGGCTCGCAAGCACGCCAACGCCGTGCGGAAACCCCTCATCTCACTGCCCCAGCCACATCCCGGTCGCCGGTGCCTGTGGTTTCTGGAAGGCGCTAAGCTCCTCTCTATTTCAAAGCATTTTTTTACCAAGGTTTCAAGGTCTTCAGGTGTGGAGAGCCAGTTTGCCTTTCTGTGTGATCAGTTGTACTGTTATGACTGCTGTTCACTGCCTACATGAGGGAAATGAGTGTAAATAAAATATGCTATTTTTTTACCTGGAGTGCGGTCGGGCATAGCACTATGAGGGTAATATTCTGATTTACTTTTGAAGAGTGAATGGTTATAAAGGAGTTTGCATCTCATTGGAGCATTCTTTTTCAAACCACTCTTTCTTCTGCTGTGAGAAGGTTGGGTTAAATATATCTATAGAGATCCAGGGAGAAAAACTTGAAAATTTAAAGTGAAAATGAAGAAGAGTTGATAGAAAATGGAACAGGCAGAGGTTATTTAAAGATACAAAAAAAAAAAAAAAAAAAAGGAAAAGGTTAAAAATACACTTTGAGAAATTTAGGCTTTGGGTAATATCTGCAAAGCTAGAGCCAATTGGTACCACAAGGTATTCTACACAGATGTGTATTCCTTATTACACTCTTCTATTAAGTTTCTTCATTCCTTCTACTGTTTGTAAAATCTTCTCAGTAGATCTTATGTTCTGCTGAGCCTGATTGTCTCTGCATGTGGGCTCTTGGGTTATCAAGTAAATCCTTTTCTCAGAAGAAAACAAGCCTTCAGTCCGTAACGCCCCCGTTGAACCAGCTGGACATGGACTGGGCAGGGTCTAATGGAGAGCTCTTTATCCGACGGACATGGACCAGATCCAGCCGGTGATGGCCACCAAAGCATCCCCGGAAAAGAACGTGCTGTAAGGAGGCCCTGCTGCCAGTTCAAACACACCGCAGCGGGAGCAGCAAGCATCCTCTGTATTTGCTCTCCACTTGCTTCACGAGGGTTTTGCTTCTGGCCCCCCGTTCCCAGGCTGGTTTCCCACACCTGTGCCCCTTCAAAAAGTCCTTGAAGGGTGCTGGCCTGAAACTGCCAACTTGTGTTATAAGCCACGAATCCTGCTACTTCCCGTCTTGTGCAAGCATATAAATAAATAAATATTGGTTGTAAAATGATGCAGTCTTTATGAAATCCAGCTAGACTGCTTGGCTTTTAATAGCATCAGCCCTGAATTACACGTCTGGACTAGACAGAGTGCAGAGATGAATTTCCTTTAATTTGTTCCAGAGTAACTCACCATTTAATTTAACTGAGCAGTTCCTTGTTCTCCTATTCTGGAATGATGGATTGTGAAATGCACTCCTTTAAATTAATCCAGACGCTTGATTTCTGTCAGCAGAGTAATCTTTCTCAGTGGTATGCTAAGTATGCTTTTAAAAGGTATGGTGAATATGAATGCTATGCACTTGGTTGATGATTTAAGTGTTTACACTTTCCAAACATCGCAGAAAAAACAAATATGGCTTAGCTGCATTTTTTTATAACCTTTCAGAAGTGATCATTCAAATAACATCAAAAGGACTTAAATGGGTTTCTAAATGTGATGGTACAAGTGAGGGCAACTCCCCTCTCATCTGAGAACCATCAATTTGAAATGGGGCTGAGCAAAGCTTATAATATTTCTGATTGCAGGGCTTCCATAGATCATCCAGAAAGCTTTTTATTGGAGCCATTAATGGTAAAATATTTCATGTGGGTGCTGTCACTGCTTATGCTGGCTTGATGTTGCAAGGGAGCGATGCCCATTTTTTTTTTCTTTTGCTGTTTTTACTTCTTAAAGATGAAGTGGGGCATTTTTGGAGAGGAGAAAAGAGGGAGTGTATGAATACTTTGTATTTCTATACTGTCTCCTTTACAAGAACTGCAAAAAGTTATAGTGAAGTTGAGTAAGTGATATTGATGTAAACCAACCCATCAGCTCCTATCAGCCCAGACACTCCCTCACTCCGTGTTATCAGAGGTAAGGACTGTCTGAATGCCACAGCTAAAAACTGCACAGCATTCCCTGGGTCCAGCTGGAACCTGACAACAATGGTTATTCTTAAATGCGGGAAGACAAGAAAAATCCTCCTGTCACTGAAATATGTGGCGGTGCTTTTTAGGCAAAGGTAAATGTCCCTGTACTTTTAGCAACACATGAACTGCGGTACACACTTGCCTACCCATTCATTCTTGGCAGGTTTACACCTACAGAAAATGGCACATTTAACAACTGACCTCGGCTAAATCTGGGTTCCTACTTTGTATGTAGGGGCAATGTGTTGGAAAGGGCATTTGGCATCAGGCGGCCTGAATCCTTTTACTTCACTGCCAGTCGTAGACATAGAGATGGTATCTTCTTTGCAAAACAGATTTAGATCTTATCAAGAAATATGTAAAAGGCTTGTATTATTCAAGATATTAG
Source organism: Oceanodroma leucorhoa (assembly GCA_030449065.1). Classification (NCBI taxonomy): domain Eukaryota; kingdom Metazoa; phylum Chordata; class Aves; order Procellariiformes; genus Oceanodroma; species Oceanodroma leucorhoa. The sequence continues at coordinate 1,739,013 of JASVER010000074.1, read as the reverse complement.
GTCAAGATGTTTTGCAGAAAGTGAGACACTGAGCTCTTCTGTAGGGCACAACGTACAAGGTGATTGCATGTCCTGACATCGTAGTATTGACAGGATAATGTACCTTTTTTCTTAATCCTTCTAAAGCCTTTTACGTATGGAATGCATAATAGACTTTTTACCTTGACTAGGTAGCTAACGTATACCTTATACCTTCCAAATCTTACTCTGCACCAGCCTATGACATTTGGCTCAAGTAATTTTGTAGATATTTGGCAAGCAGAGGAAATGGCATGTGTATTTTCTACGATTCTGACTTAGCCACCTTTATCTGCCTCGTTGCTTAAAAAAGAAGATGAAGAATTGAAGTCTGCTTCATACTTCTTGCCAGGACAACACATACTGTTGTGACCTGCCAGCTCCACGTCCTATAATAACTACACAGCCAAGGCATCTAAGGAAAAATTGTTTGGCTCAATAAGCTAGGAGTTGTGTTATGCCCGGATACAAACAAGAACTTACGCAGCCTCCCATCATAAGTAGACTGGCACCAAGCTTTACTTCAGTTTTAAGAAAGGACTGGGTACTACTGAAATCTGAAGTGAGCTAAGGCAAATCAAGATATTTTGATCTGAAGTGCTTTTATTAATGGGTTTTAGTGCTTTGGGTGTTTTAGTGTCAGTATTTCTATTTTGAACATCTTAACAGCAATCTTCTTCAAATTCAAAATGTGTGAAATACTCTTCTTTTGAGTTTTGAAAGTCTGTTACAGCAAAGTAGTTCAATAACAACCCAAAGGCTTTAAGGTCTTAAACCCAAACTTTACTGGCCTTGCTATGTTTCCAAAACAGAAGCTGATTATAAAGTTGGTTTACCATAGTGCCTGGATAGCAGATGCCTTTTACACCTGTCACCTGGTAGTGGGCATCTTGAGGCCAACTAGAGATGTTATGGAAGATACAGCCATGTATCTTAAATGTATATTAAATTAGAATTTAAATCCAGCTGGGCTTTTCTCTTGACTTCACGCTGCTGTGTGGGATAGGACCATTGGCTCAGTTAGTCTTCAGACGTAGGCTTACAGCCTTTCTTAAAACTGGCAAAGGTTTGTTAGCCAGAATAGGTGCTTTCAGCTCCTCCAGGAGAGGAGCTGGGAGAGGTTGAAGGCCCTGACAGAGATCACAGGACCAAAACTGGGTGTTGATGTCTTCGGTAGTGACTTTGGGTTCTTTGTTATCCCCTAAAACGCAAATCACGACTAAACGGTGACTAAGGCTTGGTGTCTCAGTTGCACTGTGAGGACCTAGCTTGTCTCACAAAGGACTTTTTGCCGGGGTGCTAAGAGCCTCCGAGGCCCTCGCCAGGGGCTTTGCGTAAGCTGGTGTGAGTCGCAGGCCACTCCATGAGCTGCTGCAGTGCTGTGCTCGCTTTGGGCCAACCAGCTCGGGTACTCTTGACATTTCTGGACGTCTTCTAAACATGTAATGCTGATAGAAATGTTGTTTAAATATTTGCGAGTTATTTAAAAATAGTGCGTCAAATAAGCAGCCTTGTGACGCCCGACAGATATCTGGCTTAGACGAGTGCTTCGGTGAAGAAGGAAGAGGTCAGCACGAGTTATGTACACAACTTAACCTCTGATGAGAGACACGCTGGATCCGTAAAACACAGAGCAAAACGAGTCCCCCCTCGGAAAGCCCCAGTGCACGTGGGGCCCGAGGCGAGGGAGCTGAGTGGCACTGAGCGGCCGTCGCTGGCCTCCAGCCTGGCTGGAGGGATGCTCAGCCGCCCTCCAGCAGGTCCGCAGCTGGGGCGGGGGCGGCTGCCCGGGCTTTCGGCACGTCCTGGTGCTTGGTACCTGGGGGAGCGTGGGTGTGCGAGCAGAAATGCTCTCTGGGACCTGGAGGACAGGCAAACCGTGCTGGGGCTGCCAGGCATCCCTGCCCCAGTTTTGAGATGTTTAGGCTCTCTTAATATTTGCCCTGCTTGGCGCCCATCTGTGTTTTTAGGAAACTAAATTTTAGGAAGCTCAAGGGAATGAATTCGCAATCCAACCTGATTAAGGCCTTTCGGCAGTTTCTGCTCAATATTATTAGGTGGAGCATTTTAGGTCAGGACAGGTGGGTGCTGGACAGAGGGGAAATGGGATTCCTGTGATAGATGTGAGAGCTGGACATTATCTATTAATTATATTAAATATTTTTATGAGCTTTAAAATATTCGTAAAATGTTTTAAAAGCTGTTTTCATATGTGAAAAGTATTCTCTTCTTTCAGTAAACAATTACCATGTAGAGATTAAAATAAGCTACCAGGCATTGCTGAGATACATTATAGTCTGTTAAAGAGGCTGAACCTACTATAGCATTTGAATCTAGCTTTATGTTGCCTTTAAATCGATTTGACACGATTCCAGACCTGTCGTAAAAATGAGATACATGATTAGAGCACCACTGTCATCTTTCCAAGTTTTTTCCACTTTTCAGAATTGCTGCAAAGGAAATTATTTTTAAAGCATTCAGAATATTGACCTGGTTCTTGGCTCTTGTCACAATCCACGTAATGGCTGCAACGGGAGATCCTCTGTAGTTGCCTGTCTAGACAGCACATTTTATACATTTTCAAAATGGATTTACAAGTTACTACTGCAATTTTACACTTTGCCTTACAGATTCTGAGCTGTAGTCTCTCCCGACACACACACACATTGGTTGCTTTGTTCTTGTTCTCTTTGACATCTTCTTCTCATTTAAAGTGCCAAAGTGAAAAGCCAAAATGAGTCTCAGCTTCTCTGAGGTCCAGATACAAGGTGTTCTGCTTTTCAGATGAAAATGCTACATCTACTTACAGAATTTATTGAGGCTATTTATTGAAATCTTTTGGCTATTATTTCTCCCAAATGGCAATTGCATTTTCAGAAGTTTACTATAGGTCTAACGTTAGTGATTCAAATGAAAAGTTTAAGCATATGTCATAGAAAAGAGTGCGCAGAAAAAAAAAAACTCAGAAAAAGAATTGCAGAGTTTTCTGGAAAGGTCTCAAAGATTTCAAAGAATGATCTGCTGATGATAAACTTGAGCCAGGAAAATAGCAAATGACATAAATTATATCATAAAACCAGTCCATAATCTGTAATGATAGATTTGGCTCAAATTAATCACCACAGTTTTTTCCTTCTCTCTTGTTGACACATTCCTGGAAATAGATTGGTAAACATTCATCAAATATCTTGGAAAATAGTTTCAGCCTATGGGGGGGATGCAAACTGATCAAAGTTGCTGTGATATTAGTTGTTCATACCGAACAGCAGGTTTGCTAGCTGTAGGTAAGATCTATTGCTCCCCAGTTATTCATCTGAACAAAATTATGGTTTCACAAATGCTTGCAAATAATGAAACAAGGATATGAATGTGGCCAAGCTGAACTACTGTGGAGAATTCAAGCAAGTATTTGTTAAATCTGCTTAATCAGTATTCTATCAAAGCCTCATTACCTTTCAGATTTTACTGTCCTAATAAGCAATTTCACCAATAAATTATCAAGATTTCCAAAGTTTATATATTCTAGTGCTTCTTATTCATGTGAGCTATCATACCTAGCTCTCCTGTAATAAAATACTACATGTTSCTTTGCATCACATTGCTCACATTGATGGCAATGCCACATTGATTGTAATAACACTGGATGACCAGTTCCAAAATACTGAAATTCAGATGTCTTTTTAATTCTGTGACATTTATTTAGCTCAAAAGCAAGAAGTTCTTGGAAAAACTCACAAGCAAACCTGTTCTCAGGAGATTTCCAACCAAGCAGATCTGACTGCATGTACAGATAAACTTGGGATAGTCTTTGATCTAGTATGGCACTTGCCTATTGCTGCTTCCTGAGCTGTTAAGACATATTGTTAGAAACCAGCAACTGTCTTTTCATGTGTAAAATCAATCTGCTAAAATTAGCAGGTACTGTCTTTGGCCGATTGGCAAAAAATTGACCTGTCCAGCTGCTTTTATTTGTTGCTGGAACGAGCATCCACTGGATCTTTGAGGAATCTTCTGTCCAGCTTTGTTCAACAGCTTAGGTATAATGAAGAGAGGAAGAAAAATAAGCGCAAGGTACTATTCTGCTTTTCTGGTCAGGCAAGAAACAGCTGTTTTTCAAGAATGATGACTGAAAGAGGATCCAGAGTTTGGATACAGATCCTATTGAACTCGGTCTTGGGTCACAGCAGTATCACAGCAATGTCTGAACTCCAGAGGGAAGCTCTGGCTGTCTGTCCGTCTGTATGTTACACCACCTGCTTAACAAGGGATGGTGGCATGCTGCAATTTCTTGAGGAATTTTCATCTGTGACACCGTTTCGCTGCGTACCAAGCCCAAACCCCGGTGCCGCCATCCGAAGGGTTAGCGTCTGCACGCAACCTCTGCGGCACCGGTGCTGGAGGCACGCAGCTCGCGCTGCCTCAGGGTTGGGAAAAGAACACTTTAGAATGGACTTTCAAACAACTCGACACCTTCAGGCCTGGTCTATGTGGCAGAGGGACACAACGGCATAGAAGTGATTCTTGTTAGTTATTTTATGGAAACAGTTTTATTTCCCAAGTGTCAAAGTGTCATTTCTAGAACAGATCATCCATTCACGCTTAAGTCTCAGCCATTTTGGAGGCATGTTGGTAAGACATGGAGTGGGCAGTCTGGTTTTATTTACTTAAATAGTTCAACATGTCCCAGTGAGTTTGTTCCCTCTATGTGCTGCTGAACTGACAGTCACTACGAGTTGGAAAAAAGTGCTGTTGGCTGGGTGGCCCTGGGAAGAGCCGGTGCGTGGATAGGTGTCAGAATCACTTCAGAAGACATGGGACATTGCTGACTATAGACTGCATCTCAGATTTGTGGCAAAGATGAGCTGTTTCTTTCTCTAACCTCTTCCTCCAGGTAAAATTTAAATGTTGAACAGTGGCAGCTGAGTGCTATGTTGAACTCCATCCAGTTCACTAGAAGCTCTGATGTTTTTTTTTTGTTGTTATTATTTCCCCCAATATTGTTATTATTGAGTACCATTTATACCAGTGTGTGCAATTAGGTAATCAAAGTGAATTTGGTAATCTGGGCAAGGAATGACCACTTGCGGCTGGATTTCCTTCCTCCTTTTGTTTTTGAACTTGGGTCTGGTGGACTCGAATTCATAACCAGCACAACCAATTTTCACAAGCAGTGGGGCATTATATTGAAAACCTGAGCAGTCATGCCAGGGAAATACAACAATCCCCATCTCTGCTCCGAACTGGCATGCCCAGGTATCTGGCAAATCACTCATCGCGACTTCTGTGTCAGAGTCCCGTCGGGCTTACCTGACAGAAGCAGATGCTGTATCCAAGGAGGTAGTTAGCAGTGGGCAGAGGGGTTGTGAAAGAAGGCTTTGTGAGTGGAAGCTAATTACAATCTGTTGGCTTCTTATGTGGGAAGAGTTGAAAGAAGATACTTTTCTTTTCCATACAATTCCACGCATATTAAGTGGAGGAGCTTCATATATTTCTTGACGTTTTGTCTCCTCCCATGCAATCGTCTGGCTCTCCCATTTTACATCATGTCTTTGGCAATGATCGCCACTGTCCAAGGCAGGACACTGTGTTCGCTAATGCCTGAACAGGACCTGGCACACATCTCCAAGGCTGTGCCGTGGCTTGCTCATTTGGATTTGTTTCTCACACAACACCCCTCTAGGGTTTCCTTCTAGGGAACATGTTATTGCTTCAAAAATGTACTATGGAGAGTAGCAGATCCCAGCCTGATTGCTTTGCTGGGAAAAGCATTTTGTCATTTGTGAAATAATACTACTTTGAATAAAAAAACAAGCATTAATGACAGGGCATCTGTAAGGGCCCATATGTGGTGCATCTGAAAAGAGTTAAGAGACCTCTATTTCCAAATATCTCAGGTCCAAATATAAATAGGTGTGATCTAAAAGCTTCCTCAGGACCATTTCAAGAGCTTATTCATTCCACTATGCAGAGCCTCCTCTAGCTGGAGTGTAAAGAAACCAAGCACAAGTATTCTTATGATTCTAGAAATGCACTTTAATAACAGATGGCAAAACTCTTCAGAGAGGATTCTTTACTGGGAGTAGAAGAAGTAAGAAGTTACAAGCAACAACCATATTTTTTTCTGCATGCTATGCAAAATGATTTTTTTTAAGCTTCAACAGTTAGAAATTGGTGTTAATTTGAATTCAACGTGCTTTGAAACCAATTCTATTTATCCAAAACATTGACTACATTTTGACAGAAAGAACTGAAATTCAGCCTTCAAGGTTGCATTATCAGGTAGCTGCGGGCTTCCCTTCCTCAGAGACTTCTGTTTGTGAAGACAGGTTTTGTGGAGCTGTGTTCCTCAAGCATCTGGGCCAATACTCCGTGGTGTTAACGCTTTTATGTAGAGACTTCAGAAGCGTTGGTGACTCTGCCTTTAGTGTTGCCTTTGCCTTTGTGATTGGCTCTTGAGATAGGAGAAAAAGATAAGTGCTTCAGAAAATCAAAGTGTTTACTCTGCTCATTTTTCTGGGTTGGCAAGGGGTCAGAGCTGTGATTTTGCTCTGGGTGCCCTGTTCTCTGCACCAGGCAGTTAAACTCTTCCGCACACTGTTCCCAGGCAGGAAGGTTTGACGTGGATATACATCCCKGGAGGGGAGACTCCTCAGGGAACTCCATGTGCCCACTACAAGCACATGTATCCTGAGCTTTTTCAAGCTAAAAGTTCTTGGTGAATCTATGAAACAAGATCTTACGTTCTTTGTCGCTACATTTTCTCACCCACATTTTAGGAACTTCACTAGTTCTGGAAGAATTCTTCGATTTGTTTCGTCTAACCATAAAAGTTCCTTGAGAAAATCCCTGGAATTCATTGTGATAGTGTAGTGTTTTCCTCTTTAAAAAATGCTTTACTTTTAACAACAGAAGACAAAAGCTAAGTTCCAGCTTGAGATTTGACCTGTTCTAATGAGAAGCAGATTGCACAATTTTAACGGAAATAGGGGCATAGAGATTTCAAGGAGTAAGATCAAACCAAGTCATTGTCACCTGCTGGACAAGGCAACATTCCATGCTGTTTTCCAGGATCAGCAATTTCACAATATTTCCTTTCATAACAACATAGAGTAGTTGAGATTATTGTAGCAGCAGGTAAACAGCCATATAAAAGGACCAACTTCTAAGGGATACAGGAATAACAAGGGTGCTTTACCTTTCTCTTTAAAAAAAGGGTTTGTGTTTTATTCTATCTTGGTTCTGGTATCTGGTATCAGAAGGGGAATTCTCCCTGGTTTTTATTTTGCAGGGATTTCTAGAAGAGGTAAGGGGTACATTTCCTACCGTTGCGGGTTGTTGTGACCTAATTGTTGAAGGCTGAGTTTGGAAAGGAAGACGTAAAAATGAGAATTAATGGTTACCTGACCTTGTCATGGACCAAAATCCATAGCAGGAACACCTCTAGATTTCAGGTCTGTGTTTCCTAGGTGAGCTTGGAAATGTGAGAGCTTTCTCTGCTGCAGGTTTCACTGGAAGGTCCCAGCCAAGCAAAGGTCATTGGGAGATGGAGAAAATACTATTAAATACTATGAAAACTAAAAGATTTTAATCATGTTTTAAGATTTTGATGGTGAAGACTGTAAAAATCAGGTCTGAGTGGTTTTGAATGACTAGAGCCCGGACAAACCATGAGGATATGCTTGCTGTAATCCAACAGCTTTTTGACTGACTAGGAGCCACACCATTTTATCTTGATTTTCAGGAGGAAATCTGCTGTTAATTTTAGAGGGTCATTGCATGTGCTCATTTTCTCATACTTCTGTTCTCACACAAATGCTTTCTGACAGAAAGACCAGAATGATAACTAGATGCTACTTTCATAATATGATGGSTTAATGTTTTGTCTTTGCCTCAACATCACTTTAGTGTATCCAAGAATCTATTTTTAACAATATTATTTTCCTCTTTTTAAGCAAGGTTAAAGACTTTATTCAGCTTACTCTTGTCACAAGAGGAGAAAAATAGTCACGCAGCCCAGGTTTTCGCTCATACATCTTGCTCCCTGAAATACACATACTAGCAGTTTGTCTAATCTGCCGTGCATCACAGATGATAAGGTTTCAGTCTTTGTCCTTGGCAAAATACTTTTCAATCAATGGATTTCCTTGTCTGGAAGTTTTTGTTTTTGTTAATCTGTTTAATCTGKTTTTTTCTTAATTTTATCTGATTATTTCCTATTTTAAATCCTTTTCTATTGAGCTTATTAATTTTCTTCTTTGTAACTGACAATTCTTCCGCACTACCTTCAGTATTCATCTCTTGTAACTCTGTCTTAATGTATTGCCTGTGTTTTGTTTTGCATTTTTCCTCCCAATTGGTCTCACTYCTTAATTAATCATGCAGCTTTTCTCTGAACAACTTGTTTCCATAGAAATATCTTTCTTGATGCCTACTAGTATAGTCACAGCTGAAGTYAGATTTCTTGATCTCCTGTGTTAACTCAAGATTGTCAGCAAGGAAAATGGAAAACAATTACTTTGGGATCTTAGAGAAAGTCAGAAATGAAATTCCATTCAACTTYCATTCCTGAAAAGTGTCTGTTGTGGGAGGCAGTAAAAGAGAGCGATGGGAAGAAAGGAGTGAGGTGATCTCTGGTAAATGTATTTGCATGGGAAATATTCCAGTGACATCAGAATTAAAATATGCAAGAAGCTTGGCTTTAATGAGATGTGACTCCATTTTTTGGCACAGTGCCTGACTGACATAACTTCAGTAACTTGGGGCTTTTGTACAGTTTTGGTTAAGTATGAGTGAGGGATTTAGAAGCGGCAGGCTCATTTGTAAAAATGATTAATTTTGTTCCTGCAGTATTTTTTGAAGTTGTTTAAAATGACCTGCTCTGGGATTGTCTTTCACCATATTTGAGCAAGGTGGAATGTAACTGGTCTGGAGACGCTGTGTACAGACCTACAGTAGGCTGATGGCTGKTTTTTTGGGTCAAGTTAAGTCGGCTTGTAATGCAACCCGTCAGAAAGGTTCTGGAGAGTCTTCAGCAAGGGTAAGTGGTTTCAGAAAAGAGGAAATCAAGCACTAGTGACCATTTGGGGAAAAGATCCCATTTTCCAGGCTTCCGTCCCCAACAATGGCATAAGCTTTGGGGCTTTAGTAATGTTATTGGGTGGTCCTTGGTGAGCTGCAGAGCTGGGAACGGAAAAGCCCAGGTGAGCAGGACATAGATTTTCTTGTCATCTTTCCCTCTGGCATGGGAACCTCCACCAGCAGCCCCACAAGTCTGCGGCCAGGCAGTGGGTATGGAGGGTTTGGCACTCTACAAAAATACCCAAATGCCTCGTCTGAAACTGAGACATCGTTATTCCAGACATCCCTGTGAAAACAGTAATTCCTACTTCGGATATAGGTGCTAAGGACCAGCTTCTGTAGAGTGTAAACCTCCTGTGTGTGGCTGAACCTCCTCTACTCAGAGGCTGATACAAGGATTCCCCAGGTTCATTGTACTATAAGATGGATAAAATGATCAAGAGAGAGGAATRTGATTCCTTCCTGAAAAGCCTTCAGAAATTCTTCACTTAATGCTATGTCATACTGGAGTAGTCCCCCCATAAGATTTTCTGTGGGCCTTTTCTTGACCAGTTACCCATACAATGCTAGGAAGCTTGCCATAACGTTATGGTTAAAGTAAATTAAGTACCTAAAAGAGAGAGAAAATGATCATTTTAGGGCTAGGCATTGTCATCTCATGGCAAATGCCCAAAGRAAAATGAGTGGGAAAGAGAAACCGCATGGTCTAGTTGGAGCAATTCTATCATATGGAAGCAGTCTACTGATGTTATCCCCAGATTGAAATTATACATTCTGTCTCCCTAACCCAAGCACATAGCTGAGAATTTAATCAGTGCAGGGTGTATACTGTTTATATTGCTTTGGGTGGATCTGGCAAAAAGCATTTTCTTAGCTAATCATAGCTAGAYGCCATATATCACACTACCTTTATTTCTTTTGTATTGTGTAGCCCAGTGCCAATATCAAACATCTTTTTTATTGTGCCATGCAAATTGCCAGTTTAGGAACCAATTGCACGAAAAATAAATCATAAGTCTGTGCAAATTTTGCATTTTGTTGTTATACAGAAAACAAATCTAATGATAATGAAACACACCCATAAATTGCAACTTCATTAGGGTATAACGATCCTAAATGAGATTGGGGTAAATGAAATGAACAGAAAAATGCATTACTTCACTTCTTAAATCTTCATTTAGAAAAAAAGAAAAACAGCCACATCCAGAAGAACTCTTGTTTTTAATAGAAATTTTTTGCTTATCCATTGCATTAAATCTCTTTTTTATTCTGCTGTGTTTGAAGCTCCAAACTGTAAGAGCCTAAACATTACAAGAAGTTGTCCTACAGAAATTTAGAGCCTGACCTGGTTATCTGGAGTGGTTCATACAGTTTGAATTATCTTTCAACCTCTGTAAATTAACACAGCATCCCACCCTTATGTCTGCCCCACAGAACTGTAATGCCTAACAGTACAGCAGATATAAGATTATTAGTGATTTAAAGTTAACTTCCAGGGAAATAATTTTAAATGTATCAATACTTTTGATATGTTCTTCTGGGAGCAGCCTACATGACAGTCTCTACCTTGTTGAGTATCCCCGCACAACAGTTGTTCAGRTTGTAAAGGCTGATCATGTATTTTTACTAGAAATCTACAATTTTGCATTCCTCATCTTGGCTTGAAAATCAGCTCAAAAGTTTTTCTTTTTTTTTTAATAAATGTCATGTGACAAAATAGAGCATCTACATTTAGAGCTTGGGGGGAGGGGGCTATTTTAGTTTAGGCTAGTAAAACAGCATCATTAAAAGCAGAAAATAAAATCGTAGCAGCAATGAACTACAGCAAATGCAAAGAAATCTAGTTGGTAGCAAAGGTCACAAAGCACGCTAATGTTTTTAGCACACAGATTCATTGCTCAACTGCATATGAATTTTTCAGACCACAAACTATTTTTTGTCTAGACTAAGTCTACATAAGCAAAATAAAAGTAAAGGTTCTGTCTCTTCCATGAAAAGTGTTGTGGCAAGGGACCTAATTGCAACACAAAAACCACATCGTGTGGCTGGGTCACACTCAGGAGCTGGGATCAGCCATTGCTTTTAATCACGGATGCCAACTCCTGATCTGCTCCACCTAAAGTCAGAAAGAGAAAGCCTGCTGCTAGGCACAGTATCTCCTGTGCAGGATGCAATGTCAGCCTTAATTTTTTGTGTGCAGGGTAGAGGCAGCATTGTTCTAGGTACTTGTTAGGAAGGAAAAAAATGGAATAGTAGCTAATTTTGTAAAAATTTGAGTAATCCATCAAAATGACATTGGCAAAATGTGAACACATTGAGGTAAGCCAGCGACCTGGCCATGATTTGCCTTCAGTTACTCCTTCGCTCTGACTGAATGCAGGTAATTGGAATGAGATAACTTCTGTATAGCCAGGTGACTTCTCTGTTCTGCGTAGCCGGATACCCTAGGTAGGCAGGTACCTCCGAGACCCGCGCCCTGCGGTCCCGGCACGGCAGGGTGCCGTGCAGAGCCAGGAAGGGTGGCTCCGGGCCCSGGGACAGCGGCAGGCCCGCCTCGCCCGCCGTGCCCCGCGGGACCGAGGTGGGCGCCCGGGCCCGAAGGGGCGGCCCGCAGCCCCTGCCCTTACAGCCCGGCGGCGGCCGCGCCTCGCAGCGCGGGACA
>JASVER010000074.1:1683280-1727148 GCA_030449065.1 Oceanodroma leucorhoa | reverse complement strand
CCCGAGGCCCGGGCAGGCGGGGCGGGGCGGGGCGGGGCGGGGCGGGGCTGCGCGGAGGGGGAGCCGTGCGCTGGGGCAAGAGGGTCCGAGCGCCCAGGGCCGGTCACGTACCGAGCGGGAGAGGCCGGCAGCGGTGGGCGCAGCCGGCTGTGCTGTGGTAGATGACATCCGTGGGTGAGAACTCAGGTGGGTGCTGCGGGGAGCTTGCGTTTCTCCTCGATGTTGCTACTTTATTAGCACGGCGATAGTTCCCGGGCTGGCTACGCTTCTGATCGTGCTCTTCTAGTAGCTSTTGCTTTTGCTTCATAGTTGGATGCATTTGGGAAACGCTCAGTAGATTTTCTGACTTTGCTGCATATCTTTGGGTRTCAGGAAGCTTCGTCAGGTTGTATTGACCAAGTAAAAAATTGTCCATTGACCCGGACTCAACAGCTGTAAGCAGGCTCCGCACAGCATACCCGCAGYAGGGCTGATAAACTAGATTTCTTTTAAATATAATCACTTACTGGCCAGCCTCTGTTGGGTTAAATAGTTCCTAACATGTAGGTTGAACCTATATCACACACAGAGGTATTATTGACATTTTGTAGAATTAAGGAAAACTTAGTGCTACAYAATGAAAGAGCATGGACAATACGCTTGTTTTGGGTTTTGCTGCCTCTGTGCTATAGGTTTACAGATACTGGCTCTACTGGAAGCAAGCAGTTACCCTTCCTGTTACAGTTCCTCCTCGGAATTTTACATCAAATATTTCTCAATCACGTACAAGGGTCCTGTAAAAAAAACAGTCATAAGGAGCTGCTGCGTCAGAGAAATCTTATATCTGTTCCTGTTTTACAGCCAGCAGGACCAAAGCACAGAGAAGCAACCTACGGCAGGGAGCTGAATCCTCTGTGCTCCATTTACTTGGATACAAATTTTCAAGTGTGGATTAGGAAATGGGAGAGTTACACTCTCATTTCTCCTAAAGCCAATGGGAGTTAGATACCTAATTCCCTTGAGCCCTTTGAAATTTTTGTAGAGCAAACACTACCTTCTCTAACTTAATGTAGCAGCAATTAAAAGATCAGCCAACACTGTCAAGCTAGTTAATGTGGTCTGCAAAGAAAATGCCTTTAGACTTGTCTAGGTCCCAGTAACCGACATGGGAGGCTAATGACAAGGACCTGAGTAAAGATCCTAATGTCAGCTTGGGAATCCTAGTAATCAGCTTGGGAAGTTAATGCCAAGGAGCTGGATAAAGATGCAATTAAGGTTGCCACAAAGTACTGGGATACATCGCAGTTCCCAGCTGTGATAACTGAAGAGTTGGCTGCGGTTCCAAAACACCAGCATGATAGTAAAGTAGGAATGAAAGGACAAATATTTTGGCCTTTTAATTTTCCAGACATTTATATTCACTATCTGCATGGAGACTAAATTATCCTGGAAAAATTCCAAGCAATAATCCCTTTTTTTTTCTCGTTCTCCAGTGGGTTAATAAAGTACAATTAGGCTTTTCTATTTTGCATTGCACAAGGGACAACAGAATAAACATTTCCACTTATTTATGATCCATCTCAGCTTTTGGAGAGTTTGACAGTTTTGTAAGTCCCTGACTGCTTACCTTGGTCAATATAAACACCTTGCGTTGAAAGCATCACATTTGAGCCTTCAACACTGAGTAGACAACATGTTCAGACTCTCTCTTTAAGTAAGAGGAGATAACTTAAGAAAAAAAAGTTGTTGAAAATCCTGTCGCAGGTATAATGCGGTTCTGAACATCCTCAGGAGATCGTAGTTCTAGCRCAGCAAATGCATTTTTCATAGAGTGTGTATAAAATGAAATATCTTATTAGGCAGCTGTAAGTCATAGGGAAGGAATACAAATTTTTATAGCCCCAGGAAGATACACAGACCAGAAAGATGCTATGGGAAACTCGTAATTTTATCTTCAAATGGACCCTGAAAAAGCCTTGTCGCTTCCACTGCTGCCAGCACAACCAATAATGGCAGGATCTAAGTCACTGCGTAAAGGACTTGCCAGCTCACAGACGACGGCTCGTGAGCTCTAGGAAAAATGCATTGCAGAGTTTGACATGTGGCTGCCAAGCATGCCCGGTGCTTGTTGACTCCAGTTGCGGAGGAGGCTGAGGGGAACGATAGCTCAGGATTGTTGATGAGGAGAAGAGGCAGCAGCATCTCGCTGTGGTGGAACAGTTGGCTGGGCTGTGCCAAGCAAAGACTTTAATAAAGCCTTTGACACTGTCTCCCACAGCATTCTCCTGGAGAAGCTGGCGGCTCATGGCTTGGACGGGTGTACTCTTTGCTGGGTAAAAAACTGGCTGGATGGCCGAGCCCAGAGAGTTGTGGTGAATGGAGTTAAATCCAGTTTGTGGCCGGTCACAAGCGGTGTTCCCCAGGGCTCAGTTTTGGGGCCGGTCTCATTTAACATCTTTATCAATGATCTGGATGAGGGGATCGAGTGCACCCTCAGTAAGTTTGCAGATGACACCAAGTTGGGCGGGAGTGTTGATCTGCCTGAGGGTAGGAAGGCTCTGCAGAGGGATCTGGACAGGCTGGATCGATGGGCCGAGGCCAACTGCATGAGGTTCAACAAGGCCAAGTGCCGGGTCCTGCACTTGGGTCACAACAACCCCAGGCAACACTCCAGGCTTGGGGAAGAGTGGCTGGAAAGCTGCCCGGCGGCAAAGGACCTTGGGGTGCTGGTCGACAGCCGGCTGAACATGAGCCGGCAGTGTGCCCAGGTGGCCAAGAAGGCCAACGGCATCCTGGCCTGTGTCAGGAATAGTGTGGCCAGCAGGAGTAGGGAGGTGATCGTGCCCCTGTACTCGGCACTGGTGAGGCYGCACCTCGAATACTGTGTTCAGTTTTGGGCCCCTCACTACAAGAAGGACATTGAGGTGCTGGAGCGTGTCCAGAGAAGGGTGACGAGGCTGGTGAAGGGTCTGGAGAACAGGTCTTATGAGGAGCGGCTGAGGGAGCTGGGGTTGTTTAGCCTGGAGAAGAGGAGGCTGAAGGGAGACCTTATCGCTCTCTACAACTACCTGAAAGGAGGCTGTAGAGAGGTGGGTGTTGGTCTCTTCTCCCAAGTAATTAGYGATAGGACGAGAGGAAATGGCCTCAAGTTGCACCAGGGGAGGTTTAGATTGGACATTAGGAAAAATTTCTTCACCGAAAGGGTAGTCAGGCATTGGAACAGGCTGCCCAGGGAAGTGGTGGAGTCACCATCCCTGGAGGCGTTCAAAAAAAACGTGTGAATGTGGCGCTTCGGCACATGTTTTAGTGGGCATGGGTACTGGGTTGATGGTTGGACATGATGATCTTAGAGGTCTTTTCCAACCTTAATGATTCTATGTTTCTATCAAGTCACACAGGTTTTGAGGCGGGGGCTCCGGGCGCCTGCTTGTCTGTTGCTGTTGTAGGAAGATTTGTGCCATGTGGAAAAAAATCTTCCTATATMATGACAGAGATTGGGAAAGAACAAAATTATTTGGATTTTTTTCTGTTTCCATTCAGATTGGTGTAATATGTAGTCAAATAAAGTCAGAATCAGTCCTATCCTCTTTTCCACTCTGCTGTCCGTACTCGCGTGGCATGGGGAGGAGAGGCTATGGCAGTGCCTCCTAGCTGGGCACGTTGAGAAAATCTGTTCCTTTTCGCAAGCACTGCACTTGCATACTACAGAAAAGTGGACAGGTAGGGTCCTGGAGTAACTAATGTAGAGGTGCTGCAAACAGCAAGAAAACCTCCCAAACTCTTTGCTCACTGGCATGGTTTTGGATGATTCAGACTTAAACACAAAACCCTCTAATTAATTAAGACCTGATCACCATGTGATTCTTACCTTTCAAAACTGGAAAACTRTTTTGTATTAAGAGGGAAGTAAAAGTAATGCATCTACCATGGTTTTTAAAAATATCCTAAAAAAATACTTTGAAAATAGGAGAGCTACAATGAGACCTCTGTGACAAATGATACATTTTGGCTAAGGTTCCGTACCAGGCTGAGCTGCCCTAAGGGCTGCTGGCCACCGGTGGGCAGTTGCATGTGCCCACGCTCTCCCTGCATGTGCCCACCGCTGCCCTTGTCTTGCCACTGGTGCTCATCTGAATGTGCGGGAGCCCACGCAGAAGGCTAAAGCATCACAAACCTGGTCATGCCAAAAAAAGTGAATCGTTTCCTGCCGGTTTGGCTGGCCGGGCTCGCACAGGCTCAGCGGTGTCGGTGGGGMGGGAAGGAACACGCGGTCCGGGGAAAGGAAAGAAGCAGGAGTCCTGCTTTGGCAGCAGATCTGTGCAACTGAAAAGTCATGCTGCATCCTGAGAATAAGGTTCATTGCACTTATGCTTTCAAATAGAAATTTGTATCTGCCCATTTTATTTAAAGGAAGCATTTTTTAAAAATTGAAGTACAATTTGACACTCTCTAGTTAAGTTTGTGATCATCTTGTGGTAAGACTGACTGGCCTGTTTCATATACAGCTTCCTAACAACCTCTCCCTTGTTGTTAGGAAAGTGCTTCTTCTTGTGAGGAAAACATMTCAGAGAGAATGCCTAAATCTCAGCACAGATGTCTTTTCATTACTGCAAGTGTTCCTGTGAACATTGATGTTCATTCTGATAGGGATTTAATACACATTGTAGCATCTGGTTTCTAAGTACCTGATGAGCCTGGGTTTGCTCCCCAGTCTGCAAATAGGATAGTGCTSAGATGGGGGAACACAGTTTTTCAGGTCTTAAGCCCAAGTGGATGAAGGCGAGGAGGTGTCAGCCAAGCTGGTGCAGATACTGGGGCCCCGGAGGGAAGGGGGCCRCGGAGCAGAGAATGGCACCACAGGGGAGAAAAAGGAGCAGCAGCCRCGGAGGGCAAGGTTTGCAGGGCCTGTTGGGACAGGCAGGATGGCACAGCCATCATTTTGAATGTTATTTTCAGGGGGACTGGACTGAGTCATCTTCAGCACAGAACAGACCTGTGTAACGTAGTACAGCCATAGAATTGCACAGGTCACGGACTTGTGTATTGTTTTTCGTAAACATCTGGTAGTAAACTCTCACCTATAGCCCGTGGGGAGACAGCTGGCTTGGCATGGGAATTTTGCCAGCAGCCTCTAATCTAAGATAGAATATTAAGCTTTGGAGGAAATGAATTTTTTTTTCATCTGCTTAATTATKAAATCAGTTCATGAGAAGGAGGTGGCATGTTTAGGTTGCTCTGCTATTTCAGTTGCGCAGACAGCCCCCAAAAGATCTGTTAAAATATTGTCGTGCTCTTGTATGACATCTAGCTCACAGGCAGATATGCTGCAATTGCAATAGTATTTGGGGGTCCTGCTCCGTACCGGCTTTCTGAAGGCTCCCCCGTTTCCAGTTTCTGTTGAGGAAGAGCTAACTTCTCTCCAACAAGCATCTGAGCAGCTATTCTAACATCAAGAAGAAYGAAGCAATTGCTATCAGCTTGCGTTTATTAATACATCTATTTTAAAAGTTGGTCGGTAAACCTGGAAGATTTTTTTATAGTGACTGTGTGACTACAGAAATGGGAAAGCAAATTCTAACCAGTCAGTGAGGCTGRCTGGGAAGGTGCATGTCATTGCATGGCGAGGCAGAGCAGACAGGCTGTGAAGCCAAGCTAGGATCAGAAGCTAGGAATGGGTCTTCTGCACAAATGGCTCATCTGTACTATTTGTCTTGCCAAAAAAATAGTGTGAGGGTCCTTTCGATAGCYCCAAAGAGTCTTCAAGAAGATTGTCTCTGCTTTTTGTGAAGGAATCTTACATAGGAAACTGAACTTTAGCCACTTTTAAATGCATGATTTAAAGCATTGTGCAARTTGCCAGAACTGTGATTGTTACTTTAGCACCTCCATTAGGGCAGGTTTTATAAGTATCTGTTGCACGTTTATAACAATTTCTGCCCAAGGTTGGTATGTTAGCGTTAGCCATTAATGCTACTCATGATTATTGCTCTTCTTTTACGTCTCTGTGACTTCTATTCCCAGGTCTTAAGAACTCTCCAGGATCCCTGACAGAAAGCACTGCTGGGGTGCTTCATCTGTATTCTGCCATTACTATCTAACGAGTTTTCACTTGTCCTTCAGGCTACGCATGCCATAAAAGCAAAGCAGTCTTGCACATCAGTACTGAGTGCAGCCCTATGGAGAGCAGTTACTTCCTTCTGAGCAATTATTTCTTATTTCCTTTTTATTTCCTCCTCTCATATTGATCATTATCATAGTAGTACAGGCTGGTCTGGGAATTTCCTTTCATCAGAGTAAAATTCCTAGGCATCCATTTTCCCTTTATGATTTCAGTTTCCAGTAGGATTGGGAGGAGGCAGCATAGACATCCCTGAAATACAGCGGTATCAGTAGGACACTTTTGGTAGTTATTTTAACAGTGAAATAATCGCAGCAAATCTAATGGCAAATAATTGTAGACACGCAGGCCAAGAACTTACTGGTGCTTCAAGTGTTGTCTCCTAACACAGCAGTGGCATTGCAGCATGGGACTGTGCAAAGGTGTGTTAAAAGGCCTGAAGATTTACCTTAGCATAGAAAATTCCCCCAGCTCCTGTGTCCTTGTCCGATGGAAGAGGCCACCTCCAAGTGTGAGAATGTCATTGTATTTTCAGTCATATTCATTGAAAATATCATCACTAGCTGCAAAATATTTTCTAGCCTGTTCTTATTTGCATCACTGTTCATGGCTTGGTTTGCTCTAAAAATAGAGTTGTACTTTTAACGTATTGGGGATTGGGGAAGCTTCACCTCTTGCTCAGTCACTCTCCTGTGTGAGCTCAGGAAAGCTGTGCGCAGGCTCAAGTTGACTAGTTTAATGTGAGGTCTGGAATGAGGACAGCTATAGTTTCTTCCACAGCTGAGCCAGTCTACTGGGTTTTTCTAAGTGAAAATCACTTTGTCTTTGTGAAGACTTTCACTGTTAGACTGGTCATCCTTCTGGCTCTTTTCTGCAGACTTTTTTTCTTTCCTGTTTTGCTCTGTGAGTACAATGCTTGTGTTTTATCAGTCCTCTGTCTTGGTATTCAGTAAATACTGTGTTATGATAAAGATTATGATAAATTATGGCACTAAGTATAGTAATAAATGTAGACMTAGTGTATATAGGCTATTGTGGAAGAAATTAGTTTCTGTTCTGCAGTTTGGGGAAAAAAAGGAGTCATGCATCTGTTTTACGTAGAAATTCCCTTATCATCCTGTGGTATCGCTTTATTCTCAGATGAAAAAGCCAGAGAGTTTTGTGCAGGAAAGCCTTTGTTACGGATGGCATTGTCCAAATGAATCAAGTGATAATGGAAATAATTTAAAGTTTAGAAGTAGAACAATAAAATCATGGAAGTTCTGTAAGTTTTTTGATGAGTTTCTTCAGTCTGTTGCACCGATGACTTACAACTGAGAAGTTAGAGCAAAGCAAGCAGTGAATTTGAATAGGTACGTATGTGAAGTGCCTTGGAATCCTAATCTTTGTACGTGTAAAGAAAATAGTTTTAGGAAACAGGTCTGTTCCTCTAGCCTAGCATGCTACATTTTAAGGTGCTTTAAAAACATTTSTCTCTACTGAGCATGCTTGATTTTAAGGTACTTTTAAAACATTTCTTTTAAAGAAGTCTTTGCCTTTTGGTTGGTGTCTGTTGTAACGTGTGCTGGAGTACATGCAGCCATACAAAAAGTGTAGTATGGGAATCCTCTCCTCTTCAGRCCCAGTAATTTCTAGTATTTGCAGAGTTTAGAGCCTGCTGGCATGTACTCGTACTAAACATGGTTATGTTTTTGAGGTATCTGGTGAGTGTTCTCTGATTCTGTGAAGTTATATTCTGCTCCTGCAGGAATGTTACAGTATTGGCCACAGGGCTTTATGAATTGTCACAAAATGAGCAGTTAATTCTTGACATCTGCTGTGCTGAAGTGACTGCCAAGTTGCGTTGGTAGTTGGCAAGGAAATAAATATTGATAGACCCTAGCAACAGGTACTCCTGAGAACTCTTGTTCTGGGAATGCTTAGGCTGTGTCCAGTGCTATTAATGTTGTGATAGCATTTTCAGCTTATTTATAGGATTTGCTTGTGTCTTATCACCATCTCTCAGAACTGGAATGCATGAATGGGCTTTGCGGTGCGAGGGCATAGACGTGTGTATCATACACCCTTCTCTGGTGACTCATTTCAACATATAACAGATGCTTCACTGTSCAAATCTCAGGGGTAGTTGATGTACACCGACGTATGACATCTCAAATATGTGCTCATATCTAGACTCTCGTATGTTTGCTATGTATACTATGTTGGAATGACTACTCCAGAGCTATGTACATATAAGTGCTTCAGGTACAAGAATTTCTTTCTGTTTAGTATTATATTACGAAAACATTCATATACAAGATCCTCTGAGAATCCACCAGATAAAATTAGCTTGCTTATATTGTGAAAGCACTAACTCTTGTGAGCACTGTAGGTGAACAATTTTATGTTCTCATTGCAGAAATTGAAGCCCGAGAAGCCTGCGACTGGCTGAGAGCTGCTGGTTTTCCCCAGTACGCTCAGCTATTTGAAGGTATGATCCCAAAGACTTGTCAAGCAGCTGACACTGAATTCAGGTAGAATTGTTTACATAAATAATCTTTCAGAACCTGACACTTTTGATGGAAGCACTTCAAATTCTGTAATCTCTTCATGCAAATCTGTAGAAAAATAGAACCCGGTGTGTGTTCTTGCAGAAGTGACGTCTTAATTAGGTTAGCATGGACTCAGTAGAATTCTGTAAAGGACCAGATCTTTCCTGGTTATTGTTAGACTGTACCTCAGTCAAATTTCTGCTTTTGTGATTTTTAGTCGCTTATAATTTTCTCAGGCTCTTTTCCTTGGAGTGTTGGGGTTTTTAATGACTTGCTGATTGCAACCAAAACTCCTCTAAGGCTCCCCAGCCTGTGGTCTTGAGCAAGATTGTTTTCTGTTGAAAAAGAATGTTGGAAAAATCATCTTGCAATCGTAAGTTTTCAAAACAGATGCTCAGAAGCAGCCAGCCACAGTCAAACAATGCAATTTCAGCGTGTTTTCATGTTGTTAAAGCTACAAAGAGTGCTTATTACTTGTGGGGGAGGTAGGGATTTGTTGAGAACGGGTATAATTTTCAGACATTTGTGCTTATACCTTAAAACTGTTCTTCTTTAAAACATGTTTGTTGTTACAAACATTGAATGTAACAAAAGCTAATCTATTTTTAAGAGAGATTTTATCAAAGAACTACAGTTAAAAGAAAGAACAGTAACTTCTGCCTGCTCTCATTCCCACCTCCCCTGTTCATTGCAAAATTAAAAATTGAAAGTCAAGCAATAGAGCCAAATTTGCAAGCTGTATACTATGAAACGTGATGCCTCGTGGAAATGCTTCCTGTTAGACTACAGCAATTTTATTACATAAGCTGTCAATCTTACAGTTTGTTGGAAATGTACATTGTCATGCTTCTGGATAACAAATCCTCTGTATTACCTTGCTGTTTATGCAGCGTCCTGACTTGACTAGGTAAATTAAGTTTAAAATGTAAGCCAAGAAAATATTGATGGATCTCACTGGTTCCCTCATCTGCAAGGCTAAATCTCAGAAGCTGGATCGTTGAACTCTTCAGGTGGTGTGTTGATTAGCTCCAAGCACAGCATGATTTGTCAGGCTCACTACACCTCAAAGAGCATATGTCACATGCTGCATTGTACCTTACCATTGGCAAAAGCTGGTGTAAAATACTCCTAGGTTTATACTGTACTTGAAGGCAGAAGGTGCAGAGAACCTAAGCAAAGCAAAACTTTAATTTTGTATTTCATGGCTATAGTACTTAGTCACTGCAAGCTCCTGGAAATGCAGCAAATGCTTGTCTACCTGTAGCTAATAGCAAGCAGATACCTACATTTATTCTCCCACTTGCTGTAAGGAACTGATCCTCACTTGAAGGACATTTGTGTGAATRTATAGCTATATAAATAGATTTAGATTTATTTCACCTACGATAAATATGTTGCAAAATTCAAAGTCTCTGCAATTATAACTCAGATTTCAGATTGAACTTCTTTTTGTTTATAGATATGCAGTTTCCTATTGATGTAAAAACTGTGAGGAAAGATCATGAATTTTTAGATGGAGATGCGATTGAATCACTATTCAGGTAAGCATTAAGTATGAATCAATTTTAATACCTCCAGGCTCCATAGTTATTTGACATTCATCTTTCCATGCCTTAGTTTTTGTCAGAGACTAACAAAGTCACCAATGCTACGACTGAAGGAAAACACATAAGCACATACTTTAGTGCCACTGAAGTTGGTTGTTTTAAGAATTTAAAGGTAAAGTAAGCATGTGTCTGCACGTCTTCTTCAGCCAAGGTCTCAGTGATGTTATACTAAGCATCAAATCTGTATTTTCTGTAATGTGAAATGTCTGCAGGCTGAGAAAGAACAATCAGTTCCCTGCAAGCGTATGGTAGCATGACAGTTCGTTCTTTAGAATTGCATATTACAGAGTGCAGGGATTTCCTCTGACTAGTGAGCTTCCCCAGAGCTGTTCCAGGAGATAAACAGCAAAAATGATCTGCACAAGAGACACATTTTCTGTTTTGTTTCCCTGAATTTTTTTTTTTGAGTGAGAAGCAAAGGCATTGATTTTAAATTACTGTTTTGCTGCAGCTGCCCACAGSACACAAGTGAAATTGCATCGTCAGTGCAAAGTCAAACCCATTGCTCTCTGRACTTTCCCCACGTAAGAATGCCAGGGTAGTGAAGAGGCATTCTACTTTACTACTCACTGCAGTTATTGAAGCCTCCTCATTATGCGATTGCTTGGCGGGTGAGGTGAACTCCAGACCATCCATGCCACACCGCTTGGCCGATCCAAGGGAYGCAATAAGAATTTCTAACTCTTAAGGGACTGGAAAATTCCTCTTCCGGCAAAGTGGTTTGGTCCTTTTCTGTATTGTTAGGTCACCTGAATTCAWATTCTGCTTGTAACGGGAGCACCAGCAGGAGCTGTTTGCATATAYGTCTCTGACGCACAGCAGATATTAGAGAACTGTGGATATGTTTTGTTTCTTGATATGACTTCTGTCCTGAGTGTTCCTTGAAGGCTGTCAGTGTGCCTCCCTGTTGATGCCACATATTTGTTTGACAGTTAAGTGACTGACTAGTTGGGGGCCTTATTGATTCCACAAGTTTTAATTAAAATGATAGATAATAAAGTCCTTCCAAGGATACAGGTTAATGTCTTAATTTTTTAAATTTTTTTAAGAAGCCCACTCAGAGTTTCTTTAATTTTCAAAATCTTGAATCTACATACAGTTTTTCACAATCATTAAAGCTCATCATATGATTTTTAATTAACTGATTAGTTATGGTCCTCTAATTTTAACATGGCAGAACTGGAACTGTGAACATCATGGGGTTGTTAGTTGGCGCTGGTTTTGGCAAAATGTATGGAGAACCTCTAACAGAATGTCAGTCTTTGACACCAATAATGAAGACTCCATGGTAGAAGTTCACAACYAGTTTGGTGCATGTTTGTTTTCAAGAAATAAAATAGTTTAAATWTAAAACTTCTGTCTTTTTTCTTATACCCTAGACGGTTGAACACATTGAACAAGTGTGCATCAATGAAAGTGGAAATAAGCCGTCAGAGGAAACGGGTATGTTTATAAAATACAGTTCATTTTCTCATTAAAAATGTGTTCAGCTATTATATCAAAGACCTGTTTTTAAAAGGTCTATAAAGGATTAGCAATTTCTGAACTTTTCTTTCTATTCTTTTCCATCCTGCAAAGCTCTTCCATTTGCATTTTCCTCTGAAAAACATGGTAATGGAGATTGAAATTATGTAATGTTCATTTTGTAACTTTGTAAGGTAGGTTGGGGGGGGTTTGAAACAGCTTTTAAAAATAATTTAACACACATTCCTGTCCAGTAGTTGCACCAAGGCCCCACCTCAGCATGTCTTTTATCGCTTTCCTAAGTAGTTTCACATCTTATTTAAGGCCTGAAAGTGAAATTTCACTCTTATTGACTGAACAAAGTATAAGAAATTAAAATGGACAATCCAAATAGTGTCAGCCAATGTCACATGTCCAGCCAATAGAAGCTGGAGAGGTTTTAGCTGTGCTGGCTTTGTCCTCTCCTGCAAAAAAGTGCTGTAGATAAAAGAGAGTTATAGCCACATCTTGGCTGGTTAACACCAGGACTGTAAAGCCTCTTAGGTACCATGGATTAACTRCAGGACTAGCAAGAAAATAATATCTTTTGGAAAAATGTCTAGTTTTTTGGAAAGTTCCACTCTGCCGTCAGGAAAGAATGGGGCAAGAGAGGGTCCACAGAGGAGAGCCAGGTCATTCCCGTCTCTCTAACGTTTGCTGGCCAGGCGCTCACTCGGGGTGGGGACGATACAGCAAACGGAGCACCTGGGGCAAGTGGCCGGTGAGGCTGAGGTGCCCTCAGCCTGAGGTACCCTGGGTGCCGGTGAGGCACCCAGGAGGGTGCGCCAGATATTGATGCTGCCACAGTCCCACAGCCAAATGCTTCCTTGCCTGAAAATGGGTGAGGTTTGGTCACAGAAACGTGAAAGAGTGTTTGATTTGTTTGGCTTTAGGAAAGACCATGTAAACCCAATACAATTATCTTTCAAAACCTCTGGATTTGCCACAAAACAGAATTTTTCATCCTCAGATCAAATCTGTCATCTTTTCCTGTGGTAGACTCACCAGATTTGTCAGCATGCTTGGGAGTAATTTGTCAGCATGTTTTTCAACTAACAGAACAGAGCTCAGGGCAGACCTTCGGTAACTGAATGGTTACATTTCCATATGTTGGTCTTGGGGGTTTTGGAGGTAGGCAGAAAAATTAAATCTCCTTTTTTGTTACATTTTTTGATAATTTAAAGTTTGGCAAACTTTGCCCCTGAACTGTGCTTTTTTTTTTCCTTCTAAGAGTGATGACTCTGAAGATGATGAACCTTGTGCAATAAGTAACAAATGGGCTTATGAGAGGTGCAGTCAGAGATGGTCTCGTATCGAGAGCCTAGAAGGTTTCCCAGGAGAGGAAGGTGCTAGTGCCTCAGTCCCAGGCAGTCCAATACTGAAAAGCATCAGCAGCGAGGCTACTATCTTTCTGGATCGTGGCGAGAAACATGATGTGTCCTCAATTCACAGTACTAGCAGTGGTGACAGTGACATTGTTAGCTTCCCAAAACCTTTTGAAGACGTGGAAACCAGCACGAGTTCCTCAAGATGTTCCTCAATTAAGGTGGCTTCACTGGACTCTACCGTTAGTTGTTCTCCTCCCCCCAGTGAATTTTTAAATATCACCAGTGAGGGKAAGCTTTTGGATAAATCACCATATAAAAAGAGGAAGAGCCTTCTAAAGAAAATGGAGAAGTTGCACTTAAGGAGCTGCAACTTAAGGAGTGGTCAGTCAAAGGCCAAACCCATAATAAGTGAACCTGTTCTTCTGGAAGGACTTAATGAAGAAAAGATGAAGATGCTGAACTGTGTAAATGTTTCTGACCTCTCTGGCATCCAAACAAAGAACAATTCTTCCTTTTCTCCCCAGGGTTGCAATAGCAGCAATCAGTCTGAAAATAGCAGCACAGTGAGCACTCCAAGTCCTGTTATAAAACC
Source organism: Oceanodroma leucorhoa (assembly GCA_030449065.1). NCBI lineage: Eukaryota > Metazoa > Chordata > Aves > Procellariiformes > Oceanodroma > Oceanodroma leucorhoa. The sequence continues at coordinate 1,713,490 of JASVER010000074.1, read as the reverse complement.
ACGAAGCCACTATGAAGCAAGGGGGGTGCATGCAGAGGACTTGGATTCTAGCAAGCTCTTGCTGTGGAATGATCTATCTCAGCAAAACCTAAAAAATGACATGAAGTTACGAATGAACCAGCTGTTTCAAATACCACAAGGCCATAAACCTGGCACTTTCCCCAAAGCACTTACAAACAGTTCCCTGTCTCCCGTAGACAACTCTTCCGTCAACTGGAGAACTGGGAGTTTTCATGGGTGCAGAAGGAGCCAGAGCAGAAGCMGTTCCAAGGATCCCAAAGCCCCCAGGAGCCCCCTTTCATGCACAGATAACAGGCTAAGTGTATACGACAACATGCCCAATATTGAACTTGATGCGTTGGAGGCAATAGAACTTGGCGATGATGATGTTTTTACGGAACTGAACAATGTCATAGAAGATGTCAATGGTCTCAAAAAGTTGGTTGATCAGTGGACAGAGAAGTTCTCCGATGATGGAGGTTCAGACTTTGCCAGTGACTCGACCTCTTTGTATCCATCCACACCTAAAGAAATCTGTCTTGAAACAGAGGGCTCACCAGCAGACCCCCCAACCACTGGGGGAGAGAGCAGCTGTGAACTGGGCCAGGAGATCAGTTCTGCAGACCTGGCATATGTGACAGACTCTAAAAAGACCAACAGGTCAGCCATCCTTGGGTTTCCCTAGTAGACTGCCCCTTGGGAACCTTTCCCCGTTGTTTCTCTCCACCCAAAATGTAATTGCTTTTCCAGAACAAAGTATTCTGAAGTAAGTCTGTTCTGGGTAGCGGGGTCTGCACCGCTGGTGCCAGGCACTGCTGGCCTGCAGGCACTCTGGTATCTACATCTGCTCTGACCTCTGTTGAAAGCAGGGCGCTYGCAATCTCCGTGAGCACTTAGACATTTGGAATCAGACTTTATGGCTAGCTTGCTGTACTTCTTATTGAAACATTTTGTGTTGCCAGAGTACCTCCTGGATGAGGAGTACCTTGTTTAAATGCAACTAAGCATATGGTGCCTGGGGACTGCAGGTCWTTTAGAGTCTTCACAGATGCAGGCAGAAAACTAACAGGGACAATGGAAGTAGTCCTAATATTGTTGAATATTTATCCTGTAGGCACAGGAAGCAACGCTGGCCTGTGGAAGAGAGCATGAACTTGGAAAGCCTTTCCATCCAGGCTGACAGCCAGTCAGCTGCCCAGCTAGCTCGGACACAAAAGCTGGCTTTGTTGAAACTCACTTCTTTAATGGACAGATATTCCCCTTCCAGTAAGCAGGGCTGGAACTGGTAAGTTGTCTAATATTAAAGCAACCTGTGTTGGAAAGAGAGGATTTGATGTAAGCAGGCGAATTTCCTTGTCTGCCTAGATCATGCAGGTTCAAGATGAGGAATTTCATCCTGTTAAATCGCTGGCAGTTTCGTGGTTATTTCAATGGCTCCAGGATATCCTCTGCCATGGACCGCACTTTTGCTCCTCACTGGTGGTCATGTTGTTACTGATTTTAAAGCTCGTTATAGTTTCCTCTTTAAATTTGCCCATTTGCAGGGCTTTGTCAGAGGTCCTCCTGCAGGACCCAAGGTGAGAGCTGGCTGGGCTGAGAATCCATCTCTTCAGCATCAAATCCCAGTTTGAACTGAAACAATGACAAAAAGTCAGTCACTCACAGGACTTAGATCAGTTAGCATCTTGTGATGGGGGGTCTGGTACTTGAAAGAAGTGAAAAAAGCCCGCAGTGTCCTAGAGGAATGGAACATATTTCACATGAGGATGCTTTATTAAAGCTAATTTCAGTTTTGAAATGAGGAAGTCATTCCTGTAATTGCCCTTAATGGTTTTCTCTCTATCTTATGATGCTCTGTGTACAGGTATGTGGCAGAATTTGGGGATGTGGCAAGTATAACTAAATCCTTTCCCATGCACGTAACTGAAGTAGCAGGCAGAACTGTGCTGGAGAGCTAAGAAGTTGGATGTTTTTGTTTTCAGGACTATACCAAAGTTCATTAAAAAAATAAAAGCCTCTGACTACAAGGACAAAAATGTGTTTGGGGTTCCTTTGCTTCTGAATGTTCAGCGAACAAGCCACCCACTGCCCAACGGCATACTGCAAGCACTGGACTACCTAAGAAGCCACTTTCTTGACCAGGTACGAACTTGAGGCAGCCCAGAGCAGCTTTGTTCCATAAAGGGATCTGCTCCAGGGAACCAGTCTCTGCTTCCAGCTTTTGTGAGGGACTTTCCTGCCTCCTAAGGCTCTGAATAGGCAGAAGGGTGTAGGTCTGAGCACGTGGCCTGCGAGGAAACACCATTGCTGTTTCCTTCTGGGAATGCCTTTAGTCCTGTATTGTATTTTTGTGCCTTGCCTCACTGTAATCATCTGCAGTCACTTCTCATGGTGCAGGCAGTCAAGCTGTCTTCTCCTGGTGAGGTGGCATGTCTCTGCTCCCTTGGGAGCATGTCATTATTCCCTCTGTTCTGTGGTTGCTGGTAGTCCCAGAGCTAATGTGATTAATCTTGTTTCAGCTGAAATGTACCACTAAGCAGAGATAAAACATATTAGAGCAGTGCTGCCCTGGTTTTGGCGGGAATAGAGTTAATTTTCTTCCTAGTAGCTGGTATAGTGCTGTGTTTTGGATTTAGTAGAGAATAATGTTGATAACACACTGATGTTTTAGTTGTTGCYRAGYAGTGCTTACACTAGTCAAGGACTTTTCAGCTTCCCATGCTCTGCCAGGTGCACAAGAAGCTGGGAGGGGGCACAGCCAGGACAGCTGACCCAACTGGCCAATGGGCTGTTCCATACCATATGACGTCATGCTCAGTATATAAGCTGGGGGAAGTTGGCCGGGGAGCAGTGACCGCTGCTTGGGGWCTGGCTGGGCACCTGTCGGCAGGTGGTGAGCAATTGTATTGTGCATCACTTATTTTGTATATTCTATCATCATTATTATTATTATTTCCCTTCCTTTTCTGTTCTATTAAACTGTCTTTATCTCAATCCACGAATTTTACTTTTTTTTTCCCCGATTCTCTTCCCCATCCCACTGGGCTGGGGGGAGTGAGCGGCTGTGTGGTGTTTAGCTGCCAGCTGGGGCTAAATCACGACAGTGCCTATAACATCTTTTTCTGGATYTCAAATCCATATTTATCCACTACGTGGAGATGTGTGCGTGGCAGTGAAAGTGTGTTGCATATGCTATTTCCATAGCGTAGGTGCAGAAATGGAGACCTCGTGACATGAGACATATTAGTTAAAGAAAGGGCTTTCTTTTTTCTGTGCTTTGCAATTGTATAGGTGTGTAATATTATGCTGAAGTACAAAAATGTGTGCATCCTATGAAGTTACAATGCAGTTTGGTGGCACAYACCAGAGTGTGAGCAGTCAGTTTCTTATGAAGGCAGTGTGCTCCATTTTGAGGTCRTGGTATCTATTCAGTTAATATAAATAAACCAATGAATGTAAATACTGTCTCAGTGGCACACAGTGAAACTTTCAGCAGAAGCTTTGTTGAGGTCGAGTTCATGGGAAACTGCTAAACCTAGGTTTTGTCTGAAACTGGATGACATTCATATTAAAAACAAAATCATAATTTCCCTCAGAATGGCAATTGCCCTTTGCCAACCTGTAGACGTATTAGATGTATCAGACATACCAGATGTTGAACCTGAACCTTGTGGCTCTCACAGTCTGAGTCTGTTTGCTCCGGCGTGGGCATCAATGTACATTTGCTTTTGGATGAACACACATTGGTGCGCTAGAAACTTGCGGTTCTAGTGTGTGCACATAGCCCGCTCAAGCACACTGACAGATGTCARTAGCAATGATTTTAAAAGTAAAAAAGAGTAATTTTGCATTAAATAAAAAGCAAGCAAACAAACATGAAAATTGGTATGTCCTTCACAGCTGGTTCTGTGGGCACCAGTCATGCTCTGCCTGGGAGGAATATCCGTGCTGCTTCTAATGATACAAAAATATTATGGTGTTAGATCCCACTACCATAGGGTGTTAGCTATCAAAAGGAAAGTGAAGGATCAATTATTTGTCTGAGGTTTGMTTCCTGATGAGTCCTCTCTTTGTCTTTAATATTTTCTTTAACCTGTAGGTTGGCCTGTTCCGAAAATCCGGTGTTAAATCCAGGATTCTGTCTTTAAGAGAAATGAATGAAACCAACCCGAACAACGTGTGTTACGAAGGGCAGTCAGCGTTTGATGTGGCCGATATGGTGAAGCAGTATTTCCGAGACCTTCCCGAGCCTATCTTTACTAGCAGGCTCTGTGAATCCTTCCTCCACATCTACCAATGTAGGTCACAAAAGCCATAGTTTTCCAGTTCCTTGAATATCTTAATATTCAGCTGTACAAGGCAGTGGCCAGACTAGGACTAGTGCCATGTCCCCTTGTCAGAGGAGACACGTCAGGCAGGCCGTTTCTGAAAAGATGAGTTCAGTGTGGCTCTAGACTTAAGAGCTTCACATCTGCATCCTGTGGGCCAACTATTTTCTAACATTATGTCTTTTCTGTTCTTTGAAGGATGAGTGCAATAACATACTTTGTAGCAGCCCTCCTAAACTGTGTTTTTAAATGGTCGTTTTCTTATGCAAAATTAAGAAAGGATCCAGTCCCCTTGTTCATGGTATGAAGTAGCTCTTTGTGCAAGAAGTCATGTTATATTGATGAAATTTCTTTATTAAGGTGCCCAAGCACAGTTGCTGTGAAACAGCATCTTTGCCTGGAAACGCCAGCAACTTTCTGCCTGTGCTCTCGCTGTTGCTGTCCTTGAGACTCAACCTGGAAAAGAAGGAAATGTGAAGCTGAAATCTAGCATTGAATATAGTTTTTAACAGGTTCCATCTCCAGTACTTTGCCCTCAAGGAATTCCATTTCAAAAAGCAGCTGGGTTGAGGAAGGAATTTGCTGTAGGGACTTACGATGATGTTGCTACAGGCACGTTTCTTCTTCTTTGGAGAAAAGGTTTTGAAAGTCTAAGTGTGGGATTTCTGAGCGGCCTGGTTTTCAGCCTGTTTTATGTAACTTTTATTGACATGAGTACATGAGCTGCTGCTGTCCTGTGTATGGTGCAGGCTTGTAAAAGTTCGGGTTTTATTTTTTAACCTGTCAGACTTTTAGAATTTTGTCTGAAAATGGTTTATTTGTTTGAAGCAAGTTTTCTTTTTGTGAGGAGGGCCACAATTCCTATGTCCAATGGATGTGGAACCGTTTTCTTCCATTTGTTATAACCTGGCCACTGTCCACCTCCCTTCTCTTGTTTTGGGCTAGTAACAGCAAATGACTGAATTCTACTCACCCTACTCACCCATTTTGTGCCAGATGTGACTTGAGCAAGTGCCCAGATTAAATTACTCTCTTTTGGAGATAAGAAATGTGCTGCTTTCACCAAGAAGCATGTTTTGTGTGTTCTGCGTATGTGCTTCTACTTGAAGGGAAAGAGAAGCGATCTTCTACCCTTTGTAGTGGTGTAAATTGGAGAAATCCTCAGGAGGGGAGATGCAGGGCAGGTTGAATCATACCTGCTCTCCTGCAGGAGCTGTTGGGGCACAAAGTCTCACTGGGTTTCAGTGTGAATTAAAATCTGTTGGCAAAACATTGTTCTCTCAGTTGAGTTATTCGACAGCATCTGTCCTCTTCATACCTGAAGCTGAAAAGAAAAGACAGTAGAGTAGCTATATCTGCTCCAAAGTGTCATTCCAGAATAATATTTCATGGGGAGACAAGCCCTTATTTGGATTGCAACCAGAGCCAGTTCAGGATAAGTTCATTAGCGTGGTGTTCAAGATTAATTGCAAATCAAGCACCAGCATCAGTGGGTGTGAATGGGCATCTTGACAGGCAATAGGAGAAAACTGTACTGGTGTGATGTGACTGTGATAATGGCCTTTGTGTTGTCTGTGGTGAGCTAGAGTGACAGGAAAATGGATGAACCTACAGTTTCAATGCCCTGCTTGGGACTCTGTTGATGGATGCTTCCTCTGCAAGTCACACGTGATTTTCATCATTTTTTTCTGTTTTCAGACATGCCGAAGGATCAGCAGTTTCAGGCTGTCCAGGCTGCTATTCTCCTTCTCCCAAAGGAAAACCGAGAAGCTTTGAAAATCCTCCTGTTCTTTCTACGAGATGTGGTTGCTTTTGTTGCGGAAAACCAGATGACCCCAACCAACATTGCTGTCTGTCTTGCACCCTCTTTGTTTCACCTCAACACCCTGAGACGGGATAGTTCCTCCTCCTCCACCAGGTATTAGCATCTTAATGCTGGCATTGCTGCTGTCCGTAGTGGTCTTTGCTGGAACAATGTCTTCCATAGCGGGCCTAGGATCAGTGTCTGCTTTTAAGGGGGAAATAGTGTAGGTGTCTCGGGGTTTGCCTCAAATACGGTTGTTCAGGTCCAGCGGGAGCTGACCACAGTGCGTGCAGCGATCCAGCAGCTCATTGTCCCACAGAGAGCAATGGCAGAAGGCCCCATTGTCACGCTCCTGACTAGCCTGCACGCCAGCTACCTGCCTCCCTCACAACTGCGGTTGCCCACGGGTCCAGCTGCCCAGGAACCCAGCATGTGGCCCACTCTTTCTATTAAGGTGGTGCTGGCCATTGAAAAGGTATCTCCTGCACTGGCAACCTAAGGCCAGGTGCAGCTTTAAGGCCCTGCAGATCTCTGGCAGATTGCAGCAGTTGCTGGCACTAGTTCTGCTGGGTGATAAGGGGATCGTTCCTGCCAAACCGAGCCACAGGGATTCTGTAAATTTATCTTAATAAGTAAAAGTATCTGGGTTGCATAACATCCCCTGTTTGTACGTGCAGGGAGGAAGGTGCCCTTGGGCCGAAGTAGACAAATAATCTCTGAGAGCATTCATGCCTTATCTGGTCTCCTGAGGCAGGGCTGTTTGCTTTACTCCATGCTCCTGTGTACGGACAGACACGTATCAGGGTAGAAGAGGACAGCTGACTTTGATGGAAACATTGCGCACCCATCAGAGTAGCGCGTTCGTCACCTCACATGGGGACCTAAMGATGAGGACTAGTTCCAAAGCAGAAGCTGTCAGATGTGCTATTGGCATCTTGCAGGGTAAGAACGCAGGCTCTGGACAGCAGAGAGAGGGGAAAGAAGACACTAAGAACCTTTCTTCTGAATGGCACAAAACATCTGGCCATGCCTTGAGCCCAGGGCTGCCCAGCTCTCCCTGGGCTGAGCCGGCACATGGCCAGGAGCCGTGTGGTYGTTGGAGGGCAGCCGGGGATGCCATGGAGCTGTAGTGGCAGCAGGTCCTTCCCGGATTGCAGTTGTGTTTGAGCACCTGGGAGTCATACTTTGAGAGTCGTACCTCTTTGGTTTACATAAACATTATGCTGAAATACCAGGACCAAAAATAGAACCTGAGTTTTCTCTTTGTTGTCACTGTTTAGAAGCGAGGCTGCTTTGAAGCTTTAGCGTCTTTGTAACTGGGTATTAATGCCGTAGTGCAGGGTTCCGACTTCAAAGGGTAGAAGCTGACAGGTCTGACTTTGAGGAGCAGTGCTGAGGACTCTTATCTTCCACCCAATTTTCAAGCCATTTGGCAGGAATGCACGTAGATAAAAGTATATCAGAAACCAGGATTAATGATGTCATATAATGATTATGAATTAAGAGGGAACTGTTTTTGAAATGTGTTTGGTGTGGTTTGGGCCAGAGGATTTAAAAGGTTCGGCATAGGCTTTGCAGGGTATCAAAGGAGCTTGATATTTGAAGACTGCGCACAAATCAGTTTGGAGTCATGGCTGTCTGGCCAAGTGTGTGATGATGTGTTTGGGGAATAAAAAGCCTTGACTTGCCTATCTTGGGAATACATTACTACTGGTCAGTACTGCCCCGGGCACTTTCGGGGTGTGCTGGGAGAGAATGCTGTCTATGGACCTTGCTGCAGTAACGTAACACGTAAGGGTCCTTCAATGCAGCGTGTTTTTGCTGAAGCTGCTGGTTTCCAGCCCCCAGACAGGCCATGTTGTACTTGTGGTTCACAGCACCCTGCTCACACAGCCTTCCTTTCGCCTTCCCCTCGCCGTAGATCTAGTCAGAGGAAGTGCAGCTTGGGGAAGCCAGACCAGAGGGAGCTGAGTGAGAACCTGGCAGCAACGCAGGGCTTGGCCCACATGATAATGGAGTGCAACAGATTATTCCAGGTACGTCAAAGCAAAAGCCCTGAGCAGCCTGATGTCGGTGGCCTGCTTTGAGCAGCAGTTTGGGCCAGAGCCCTGCAGGGGTCCCTGCCAGCCCAGCTGTTTCTCTGAGCCTGTGATAGGTGTGAGTGCTGCTGACTCCAGTACGGAGGAAATGAATGTCACTGCAGATTTTACCACAAGTATTTGTAAGGGCTGTGGGAGCATTCCTCCTTTTCTCCCTCCAACCCTCACTGCTGTTGGGGTTTGACTCCCTGGGCTTGGGGCCAACTTAGAGAGTACCTGTGGGGCAGAGGCTGCCATATGCTCTTGCAGGCCGACCATCCCTTCTTGTGGGAGCGGGTTGAAGTGGAGGTTTTGCTGCTGTGGCCTGGCAGGAGCAACAGCCATGCTATGCTTGGCCATGGACCCCAGTAATCTGGACTTGGACCTTGACCCACAGACTGACTTCCCGGCTTGATCCCGGTCTTTCCTCGTCATTATGGACTCACCTGGCGATCACTAGACTGTGGCTGACCCTGGTTGCTGTCACTGGACCTGATCCTGACCTCCCTTGCTGACTCACCTTCCCGGCTCAACCCCCGACCTCATCACCATGGATGTGTCTGATGATCTGGACTCTTGGCTGACCCTGGCTGCTATCCCTGGCCCGGCTCAGGTAGTGTGGGACCGGGCGGCTGCCCTGCCAGCCCTGTTATCCCACTGGACTCCCGGCCCCTTTCCCTCGGAGGGCTGCCGGCCCTYGGTGCACCCCGACAGTCAGCTCGGGCTTTCTTGCGCTCCGCTCCAGCACCACGGCTGGGCAGGAGCCGATGCCCCATGGCTCCCCTCAACTGACCCATGGCCCTGCCCCAGGGCTCCCCCAGCACTGCCCCCCCCCAGCCAGCCCCTTGCTTCTGCGTGACACCAGTCACCCCCAAGCCCAGCCTGGGGTCTGATCTCCCCTGGCATCAGTCCCCAACCTGGCCAGGGCTAAGTGCCCCCCGCTTCAGCCCCCAGCCCAACCATGGGTCCCCACTTCCTCAGCGGTGGCCTGAACCCCTCTGCTCAGCCCTGAGGCCCTTGGGTGCCCTGACGCCCACCCCGCACCCTGCTCCCGTCAGCCCTGGCAACACGGGAGCTGGCCCCATCCCTGGCTGCATGGCTCCCCCGAATAGCCCCACAGGGACTCTGAGCTGCCCTTGGCCCCGCGGACATGCTGCACGCTCCTGCCACGACCAGGGCCCTTCACAGCCAGCGCCGCTGACGCCAGGGCTGTGAGCTGCGGGGCTGCCCCTCACTGCTGGCTGCCCCTGCCCGGCCAGGGGAGGGGTCTGGTGCCGGCACCCCSGGACCGCCCGGAGGGGGCTGTCCCCCTTCTGCTGGTGACCTCGGGGAGAGGCTGCAGGCAGCTCCGCGGGGCGGCCTCAGCCATGCCCGTGCCGGGACCTGCACCCTGACGCTTGGCCCTGCCTGGTCGCCGTGCCCGTTGCCGGACTGCGGCTGACGCTGTCGCCGCCACCGAACCTGACCCTGCCCGGCTTGGCCTCGGCCCCGCCTCGGCTCCGAGGGACGCGCCTGCAACGGGGACTCTCGGTTGGTCGCCGCTGCCATCCCCGGGCCTGCCCTGCGTCTCCCTCAGGTACGGTGGGACCGGGTGCTGGCTGGTGGGGTGCTGCCCAGCCCTACCCCATGGTACTGCGGCTGGGCCCTGCTGCTCCCTGACTCCATGGTGGGAGCTCCAGAGGGGCCTGGCCTCCTGCCTGCACCCTCGGGAGGAGGGAGGGCACGGCCACGGCCACGGCCACGGCCTGGGTGCGGGCGCCTGGGTCTGCACAGGAGATGGTCAGGTAGCACAGCACGCGGTTTGGGCAGTTCGTGAAGCCGCCAGCACATATGGCTGCCGTATGTTGCCAACATGGCACCAGAGATAGGGCGTCGTTCAGCCAGCCATCAGCAGCGCATGTTTGCACAGGCGTGTGCTTATTTAAAGTGCCAGACCCCKGCCCATTAGGTGCTGGGCGCTGTCTAGCTGTCATAGCCGAGCCCTCCTCCCAACTGTCTACATGGGAAAGAACCTGGGACACCAGATAAATAGGTATCTTTTGTATCGATATATATACACAGATATATATGTATATGTACATATATACACACAGACATGCATACGCCAGCGAGCACCTAAATCAAGTGCAATGCCTACTCTATAATGGTAGCAAAGCTGCATTTCTATGCCGCTTTACCTCGCACAGCAGAGCTTCCAGCAAATCCCAGAGCAAAGGCAGGAGCCACGGCCCGCTGCCTTGTAGTTGGCCTTGTGGTTACTTGAGATCRATATGCACCCAGCAAAGAGGCTTGCCGACTCTGTAGGGATTCAAAACATTGCTGCTGCAGGGAAAGGCATTTCCCTTGTGTCATCCTCTGAGGGAATGTAGTTAATTGATCGGCTCCTCCCCTGGGCTTCCTGCTCCTCCAGGTAAAACTCCTGCCTGCCTACACCAGCACTGCTAGCAGCTGGTGGTGCTGCTCCCACAGCGGGCAACCTCAGGCTGCTGTCCTCTGAGAGGCTCTCAGGAGGCCACCCCTTTTTTGAGGGCTGGTACAGGCCACCTGCACAGGGCAGTGATGCAGTTGCGGTTGCTTGTAGGTGGTACGTGCCACAGCCTGTACATCGTCCTGGTACTGTGTGCTGTTTCACACCTCCCTGGTGTATTACATTGAAGTTCAGTCCTTGAGTGTGATGTTTGATCTCTTTTGCAGGTACCTGACTGTTGCCTTGATCAGCTCACTAACAACTTCCGTGAGACAAGCATCCTGAGCACCAGGGCCTCGCGCTGCTGGGCTGGGATGAGACTGCTTGGCTCCCTTGAGAGCTCTGTGCTCTGCTGAGGGATGCCAGAGATGACATCAAAAGCTGGGTGATCTGCTCACACCTGGCAAATAAGGTAAAGAGGATGGTGGGAGTCATCAGAGTAAGGTTGGCGGGTTTCCTGGAGGTGCTCTTGGGCGTTCTCAGTCCTTAAACTCTGCAGACTGAAGCAGASCAGCCCTGGGCATGGGCCTGTGGGGTTTGGTTCCTGCACAGAGAATTGCTCTGAGCTGTGCCCTTGGGCCCTCTTGTCTGCCTCTGTTCCTGCGGCTTCTGCAGCCATGCTCCTGTTCTCTCCCTTTCTTACCTTCCTTCCTCCCTCCCCCCTCCTTTCTTCCCTTACTTCCTCCTTGCCTTTCATTTCTTCCTTCCTTTCTCTCCTAATGGGGTGCTGCTCCCCTAGAGCATCTTTCCTTACCACAACTCCACCCAACAGACACAGACACCTCCAGTTGTTTAGTCCTTTATTGTCACCCCACAGGGAACAGCTACATCCTCTGCACAGGCTTAATCCCCAGGATGTCGAATCCTTTGGCCATGATGGTGGCAGTGGCTTCRCACAGCAGCAGCCTCCACATGTTCACCTTCACGATCTGGCCTGCAAAACACCAACGGAAGAGCTGGAGCAGCTGCTCAGAACAACTAACACTGCCTTCCCCAGGGGAACCCCATCGCCCACAGCCTGGCCCTGGGGCTGGGCACACCGAGCCCCCTCCAGCCAGGTAGACTGACCAGCCTTCGTGTTTCCAGGTGCCTGGTTGCTTGCACCTCTCTACTCAACCCTTCTGCTTCACAGGGAGATGATGACACAGGCTGTGCCAGCCACCCTCAGTCCTCCCACATGGACACCACTTGTTCTGCAGCAGCAAGTAGTGTGACAACGGCCTTCCCAGCACGGGGGAGCACCCCGCAGATTGCCTGTACCGTGATATGTGACACAGGCACACGCAGCACCCCTAGGCCAACACTCACCACTCTGCCTGTCCTTCTCAACGCAGTAGCAGTTGTCGTAGAACTCGGTGAAGGTGGTGGCCAGCTCATAAAGGTAGTCACAGAGCGTGTGCAATAACAAGTCCTCCAGGATCTTCTGCAAGATCTCAGGGAACCTCAGGATGCACTTGCCCAGTTTCCACTCCTTCTCATGGTCAAGGATGAGCACCTCCTCCCTGGCTGCCTTCCGCAGCATCTGCTCGTCAATATTGGCCAGGCGAGCAATAGCCCTGAAATGATGCAGAACACAGCCGGCTTGTGAGGGTCTCACTGCTCAACCTGCCCCAGGGCCAGCCTGCCCCTGCTCGCGTGTCTGGCCTGTCTCAGGGCTAGCATAGGCCACCCGCCSATCTCCTCACTTGCCCCGTCCTGGGTTACCAGGCCAGAAGASAGCAGTCAGCCCTGGGAGTGCACGGGGAGGCGCTGCCCGCGGAGCGATCCAACAGGGCACTGCAGAGGAACAGGGCGGGATGTGCTCTGGGCACRTGTGCTAGCTAAAAGCCCGGGATGCGTGTTGCACAGAGGAGCCCTGTTTCAGATAGCAGAGGACACCATTTCCAGTGACAAATAAAATCTTGCCTATGGCRCATACCACTGTAGCTTGCTTCTCTTACCAACCACCCCTAACAGCACCGATGCAAGTAAGTCACCCCTTTCCCCACATCTCCCTTTGCGATAAAGATGCAGAGAGCATCAGAGACSAACTCCAAGTGACTCCCAGCACACTCAACCTACCTGATCCGTGTGAAGGCATACAGCAAATATGCAGCTGTGTTTCCTCGGTCATCCAGCATCTTGTCAAAGGAGAATACATAATCGTTTAGTCTGTTGTGGGAGAGATCTGCATATTTAATACATCCAAAAGCGACTGACGTCTGGGCAGCTTTCAGCTCTTCTGCCGTGAGGACCTGTTGCAATTTCAAAACRGGTAACAGTCATGAGGAAGAATGCTACGTTGGCATCACAAACCACAACACACGGGCTTGGCCACTCAGCACGGCTCAAGAGGAAAGCCCAGGCTGCTGAGGGGATTTTACCCACGCGCTACTCAGTGAAAGGCTCACGCCCACTTTTCCACCTCGAGACACCAGATAACCCCTTATCCGCCCCTCACTTCTCCTGCAATCAAATGGCACTGCAGCCCTGCCCAGATTAAGRCTGACTCCCTCTACCCCTGAAGGCCTGCAGGATTTCTGTGCCCCATGATGCCATACGGGTTTGACGCTCATACTGTGCTCCTGCTTCTTACAAACTGTGCGTACACTTGGCCCTCCTACCCTTATAGAGCATTTGGGGCAGTCCAAACACTCACAAAACCCCTCTCTGGTGGAACAGAGCCCTGTCAGCATGGCAAAGCACTTTGTGTCTGACTCGTATGATCCCTTGGGAGATTTTCAAGGTGKTTTTTTTCTATGCTTCCTCGTGTTCCTGTTTAAAAAGGGACCTTTCACTTTCACCCTACGCTGCACAGCACCARGGAGCTGCACTTCCCAATTCCACTGCCTCACACAGTGCTTGGAGGGAGTTTGGTCCTTCTGTTCCATTCCATGTCCCACACTGTCCAGTTCTCTCCAGACCATCAGGATCCAAGACAGAAATCTCATTAAGCGAAGGGCTTCCAGCAAACTCAGCCACAGCCTCCAAGGGAAAGAGTGAAGCCTGATGCCAAAGCCCCCTGCAGATCCCCAGCCATCCATCACCAGAAGTCACCGCTAGCGCAGCAGGCCAAGGCTGCAACTTTATATTCTGCCACCACCTCCTGCATCCTGGGGGAGTCACCGCTGTTGCCATCACACCAGGGAGACCTGATGGTACCTGCAAGGCCAGCTACCCTGCCAGGCCCAGCTCTCCTCTCCCATYCACAAAAAGCTCTGCAGTAGCAGCCAGAGGCCAGCGTGCTGCCTGCAGCTCACATTTTCTCACTGCTGTGTACTCAGGGATGCTCCCCTTTCCCCATGACAGCACCTTGCCCAAACTGCTATCAAATAAGCACACTGTGTGCACAACCCACGTTATCTCCTGGGCAGTTTGGCAGTGTCCATATCCTCAGCTCACATCCAGAATGCAGAAACTGTATGTCTGTGAACAAATCTGGGAGTTCTCAGGAAAGAGAAGCAATTTGTCACAACTACCTTGTCCCGTTCCTTGTCTTTTAGCTTGTCCATGGCTCGTTTCAGCCCTTCTTCCAGCAGATCTATAAGACGCACTGTATCCCCTGAACGAGTTTTGAACTTCTTCCTGAAAACACACAGCCATAAGAGGCAAAACACTCCCACARAACATGGGAATCTCAGAGAACACCCATGGGGTGGCTGGGAGGGGTGACCAGGAAGGCTCCAAAAGTCAGAACTGTCCCAGTTCCAGACAGTAGGCAGGCCACAATACCAGTGCCTGACCCCTGCCCAGCCCAGCAAGTCACCTTTACTTTTATAACAAAGCTACAGCAAAACCACCCAGTCCGCAACGGCACGTGCCCGTCAGAGCGCTCTGGTTTAGCCACACCTTCACAGAGGCAGAAGAACAACTCTGGAGCACAAGGGCCTGGCTTACAGACCAGGACACAGAAGTTCTTTTCCCAGTGTTCAATTCATCCACCATGAGGCAGGCAGACRACAATGGAAATCATGGCCTTTACTGTTGCCATCTCCCAGTATTGACTTCAGCTTCCACTGCACTCCCACCAGCCATTCCCAGTGCCCCTCCCCAAATGCCAGCAGCAGAAGCCAGGCCCAAGAGGGAACCTGACCACAGCACCAGTGTCTATGTGGATCAAGGACCATGACAGACAATGAAATGACACAGTTACGAGTAACAGCATGGATGAGGTGCTTTTTCATTTTGGCATGCCACAAACATACTTGTCAACAAACAAGAGCAAGTCTGCATTCACTCAAACAACCTCTTCAGAGCACATACAGAGGAAGAACTACATCCAAAGACTTACTTGTCTTCTCCCAGCACCACTCCGAAYGCGGCATGGGCCACTCTGGTTACTTTGGGATCATACCAGCCGATCATCTGTCCAGCTGCAAACACCGTTTGTAAATGCACCGACTGCAAGGAACAAATACCAACAACTGGTTCTTAACCCACTCCTCCAGCTACAGTTTTCTTCCCAGCTTTATCTCCTTCACAATGAGACTTAAAATGTTTCTAGCTCCACAGAGAAATTCCACTTCAGAAGGTTAAACCTTTCAAAGAGTCTTCCTGGCTTACAGAAGCAGGAACCTGCAAATTCCCATCACTGCTCAGATACAGAGCTGACAACCTTGCATTTCCTCAGGTAAGGAGAGACCCAAGTATAAGCAGTACAAATCTCATTCCGGATCTATTGAGATTTAGGCTTCACCCACGTCCAGCGGTAACTGGCTCTCTCCCTAATCAATCAGTTCTAGGGGCTCTTCATAGAGACCACCAGCCACCAAACTAGATTGACCATTACACTGACAAGGACAAGAGTAAATATACCACACTAAAAACCCTGTGGCGTTCTACCTATGTTGCATCTGTCATTTAACACACTTTCTGGTGATCTGTACCAGCAGTGACAGCAGAGGCTGGCATACTCACCTGGCCGCTATCGACAACATAAATAAGGATATCGGCCTTCTCTTCACACAGCCTGTGTTTAAGAGCAGCTAAGTCAGATGTGTCGTATGTGTAACCTCCGTCCGATTTCATGATTGTCAACGGGACAGGGAAACCTGGGACAAACACGATTTTCCGGCCCTCATCRACCTGGACAAATCCTAGAAAAGCAATGGAAAACATTCTGTGTCGTATTGAATGGGGAGGTTTGTGGGCCAGCACAGGCAGAAACGCTCGCCTTCCCGCATGCTATCAGAAAGAAAAGGCCATGCACTCACATTACCAAATAATTAATGGCTCAAAATATGAAAAAACCTAAATGAGAACTCCCTCATCAACCAAGTCACATTCTGTACTGCACTTCCAGAACTCACACTATGCACAAGGAAGCGGATCTGTACAGATCTGGCCCTACCAGAARAGACCTAATTGGATTTAAAAACTCCTGTCACTGGCGTCCAGATCCACCTTTACAGCCACAAAAACAGCATCACAAAGTATGGCATTAAAGGCAACAGAAACTCTACGGAGATGCAACGAGGACTTAGCACAAACTTTCAGAGATAAGGCTAGTCAGAACACTTCAGATGGTGAGATTCAACAGCTGCCAAATCCAGACAGGAAACACATAAAACCAGAGACTTGTTATGCTCCATTTGGCTTCTTGCCAGTCTCAAAGTCAACAAGAGCCAAAAATGCCACTGTCTTCACAGAGATTTCTCAGACAAAGTTCATATAAAGGCACAACACTAAGACCGGGAAGTCTGTCATACACCGCTCCTTGACTATTTACTAAGGATRCAATAGAATCCAGTAGTACCTCATGCTATTGCCTGTAAATATCACAGACAAACTGCTTTTGGTGTCAGCAAGAAAGATTCAAGCTTTCTGGAATGAAACATACAAGAATCAATTCTGCTAACGCTCCTCTGGGAGGAAACGCCACAGAAGATCCACTCGGGAAATGTGGCTGATGAAAAGAGCAAGGGTGGGGAACATGCAACTTCAAAAACATCAGTTCCAAGCCTCGCTCAAGAGGAGTGAGGTTACCTCGCTCATCCTGACAGCTGCAGAATTTCTGACTCTGAGACCAAAAGCCTCACCTTTATCTTCAAATTCTTTCACGATGTCTTTCATCATCTCATGGTAGAATGATTCCCCTCTCTCTATGAGTGTGATGTCCAAGCAGTTGTAGATTTTCTGGAACTCTTGAGGAGGGAAACAGAACAAAATAATTCCATTAAATGCACACAGTGGGAATTAGTGGCATATGTTTACCAAGGGGCACAGCGAGTCCCTAAAGGCATTTTCCATCTCTTGGTGACGCCATCAGACTAGGACTCAGGAGACAAAAGATTTAGCTGAAAGCCTCCACAGACAGCCAAGTACTTTGATTGTATCAGCTTTTTTCTTTAAGCTTCTCATAGCAGTGTGGCAGTGATTTCCAAAAGAAAACTAGAGGATGGACTCAAACAGAAAGGTGAGGAAAGCCACACCGTTCTACTGCTGAGACATGTTTCCGAATCTGGCAAAGTCACCTTTCCGTGACACGTCACAGATCAGTTCCCACGCTTTAATGAAGTCTGGGTTTTTGCTCTGCAGCAGCACCACGCATTGGTAGGCACGTTTCTTAAATTCCTCCTCTGTGTCAAACCTCCTCTTGGATTCCTACGGTAAAACACACTACATGAAAAAGCACCTCTTTCTCCCCTGAAACAAGCTAACATTCGTAACAGGCTCTCCAAGCATACTCATCTCAAAAGACAGAGAGGCAGCATGCTTACAAAGTCCTTTAATCATGCCCCATACAGACAACTCAATACCAGATACTGCAATTCATTACCCAGGGCAGGTTATTGCAATGATCTATTAGCAGTGATTCAATTCTTTTGTTTCTCCAAAACTACGCTGCAATTTGTAAAGCTCCTCAATCTGCTTTTCAGATGTTGACAYAAATACCACACTCATTTGCTACAAATACCTTGTAAAAAGCTTGGAGATCCCCAATGGGAGGAGAAACAGTTAAGTAATCCGGAAATTTGTCTTGGAGGTGAGCAATGAGCATTCCAAACTGGGTGCCCCAGTCTCCTAAATGGTTTAACCTTGAAGCAATTGAAGAGCACAATAATAATGATTTCTCAAACATATGCTTTAAATACACGCATTTTAAAAATATATATTCTAAAAGAAACACACATAATATCAGAAATTAAAAACAGGCAAGCCCCCCCCCCAATTTCACTGCAATGAAGCTGCTGCCCATCTTGATTCCTAACCCTGCTACACTTGGTCAGCTTAGTATCTTACTACACATAAAGGATTATTTGTTACGTGCTTATAAAAACGACCAATACAGACCAGAGCATTGAGATAGGTATTGCATAAATTCAGTCAAACAAGCCCACCCCACCCAAAAGTGGACTCTCACCTCAAAACATCATAACCTGCAAATTCGAACAGTCGGCACATACTTTCTCCAATGATGGTAGACCGCAGGTGGCCAACGTGCATCTCCTTTGCAATGTTAGGGGATGAAAAATCCACCACCACCTTAGACACAGTACCAAAGGAAAAAATGAATAAAAGGCAGCAGTCATTACCACACCCCATGTGTTTAATCTGGGTTTTGTTGAGGGGGGAGCAGGGGGGAACAAGGCTCGCCTCCGCTGACCCTCGCACCCTCTTTGCTGCCAACAGCACACGGCAGCAGAGAAGGCCCAGGGGGGACACCAGAGCAGGCTTCCAGCCCGGGGCTCTGCCGCAGCCGCCAGCAGAGAGTCAGGRATCACTCCCAGAGTGACCCTGGCGCAACACGCCGTCCCCAGGGAGCCCTGTCCCACCAGAGACCACACCAGCTACACGCGGCCTACCCCATGGCCCCCAGTCCCTAAGTCACATCCCATTTACTCCGCTGCAACAACCAGCTGACATGGACATCTGCTCAATAAATCACTGCGGGGGGAATTTCAAAGCTACCTGCAGTCCAGCGCGTTTCATCTATACGGGAGCAGGATGCCTATGTGCTTACCGCCGTACCTTTTTCCTTTTGCCAACAGCTGGTGGTTGAACTCCATTCATCAATAAACTGCTCAGCTGCTTTGACACAAAATCCTTTCTCAAGTGGACATTGATAAAACCTTTAGAGGAGAAAACCAGCTATGAGTGCTGGGGCTGCAGAAGCGGCTCAAACCACTTTTTGTTTCCTTCCCCCTTGGATTTCTGTTTCCTCGCATCAGGAACAAGAGCATATGAAGTTAGCTTGACAAAACAAGAAGTTTTTTCAGCAACAGGACAATAAAGCTGTCACTAGAAGACAATTTCTGTTCCCGGATTACAAGAGTGTTTCACACCACTATAGCCTTTACTGTAGGAGTTAGATTCTGCAAGCTAGTCCACTGACATAACTCCTTTTCGCACACTGTCACTCAAAGCTGAATTTATAAAAACATTTTTTAATGAGAAAATAAATAATCTTGCCAGGGTTTGCAGAATGCAAAACCAAAKCCTGCTTTGTCTCCTTTTTTTAAATTAATGTCCTAAAACATAGTCACACCTGGGATAATCCATGCTTGTGGAAAAACACTGTTTTACTTCTCCTGCTTCATGGAACTGATGAATGAGCTTCTGCCCAAGCACTTGAAGGGCTGTGCCATGTGATTTTTGTGTTTGTGCTGCAGCCCTAAGGAGTATGAGCCCTTGTATTTCATCCTGGGTTACAGGGACAAAACAGATGCAGCAATTAAACACCTCCTTGCTACTCCAGCACCTCAGTGCTGAGAGGACAAGGTCTCCTCACCATGCAAGCAACAGCAAGAAGGGCATATCGATTTTTTGCTGTGATTTCATGATTGTGGCCTAATAGGCATCACCAATATTTGAAGGTGAAAAGCTGGTCCGTTAAGGATCAGTGGAAAAATTGCTAATTAGAAGGCTCTGGATTGCGCTTGCCAATTCTAATAGAGAGGTAGATTTTCTGCTGCTGTACAAGTCTGAGGGCTACAAAGCTCACCAAGACAGAAGCAGCTAGTTCACCCTGTAACTGCAGTTTTAAATCACAAAATAGTTGAACTCAACTCAACTTCCCTGATCACCATCCTGCATAAAATTGCCCTATCAGCTTTAAAACATACAAAGTGTGTAACATGAAACTATCTTACCAGGACCGGCAATTTCAACCTTCTCAATGCATTCGTTGGCAGGAATATTTTTTGATATCTTCTCAGCGATTTCTCTTGGGCTAACCTTCTGTTCCTTGGTTTTGAGCAGTATCTGAAACACAACAAGAAGATCAAGTAAAATTCAATCCTCCAAAACATTGTAGAGAGTGAAACAGAGAGCATAGATACTGCGGCACTGAAAGATCCTCACGATCCGTTAGCTTCATAATGCAGAGACACACACAAAGAAAAACATCTCCAGCAAATTTTACAGATTAGATCAGCTCTTTCTACACAGCRGAAGTCTAATTAGACCCAACACATTCACTCCCTTCTGCTAAGGGCCATTAAAGGGTAGTCCATATGTCAGAAGAAAATCTTCCAGGCCGTTTTTCAAAACCTGGTAAGTGGTTTGGCAAATTTCTATTTCTCTAAGCTAGTAAAAGGGACAAACTCTTAAAACATCAACATAGCTGGCACAGTCCTTCACATTGCTTCAAAATCCTGTTCATCAGTCTCATGGGTATCCTCAGCTCTACCAGCATTTATATTTGAAGTTTTGAACTGTGCCTACAGTATATGCCGAGTGTGGTTTCAGAGCAAGTCTGCTGATTTATGATTAAGAGCAACCAAAGCAAACTGCCTTCAGTCCTACCTTAGACTCAAACTTAATAAATAAGTAAATGAATAAATAAATAAAATGAATAAATAACTAAAATCCAACAACCCAAGCAACCAAAGATAATCCTAACACTGCCCAATTTTCTTCAAAGAGCATCAGAAAAACTGCTGGTAAAGTAGCTCTCCTTTTCCCTCCAGACATAAATGGCCCACTGTGAGGAACTCCAATAACACGATGCAAGTTCACATGCAATGACAGAATCACAACGGTTTGGGTTGGAAGGAACCTTCAAAGGTCATGTAGGCCACAATTTCTCCACCCATTCCCAAAGCATCTTGTCACATAGCTTTTTGCAAATCTTAGAAAAACACCCTTYAGGAGGATTCTGTGAGCTAGCCCAACCCAGCCCTTGCGAAACACTACATTCACACCGTATAAAATTATCACAACTATTTGTTTTTGAGCACAAGATTTTCCATTCTTACTGTGACGTGTTTGAAAATAATCTATCACCTCACTCCCATCAAGGCCACAAAAAGCACGTACGTCTTTGTCAATTCAGAATTTACACTCACTACTGCTTGTATTTGCTAACTTGCAGGCTGCTGCACAATGTGACATCTACTTACGTTTCAGTTTGCTGTTTAACCTGTCATAAAGTTGATCATAACAGGATCCTTACAAGATGGTAAAGGCTTAGAATGGGCAAGAAAAGAAAACCTCTGTAGCCTTTAATGCTACTCGAAGTGCAAACTACAGGAAAAATAAATGCAAAACCAGATTACGGGCATGTTACACCAGATTACAGGCATGTATCTGAACCATTCCAGAAACACTCACTGTACTCCTATTACTCTAAGGAGCAAGCAGAGCTCCTGGCTCAAACCCCAGGCATTAATATGCTAACGAGCTCCCGGGAAAACAATATGCATTTGTGAGGGCTGCTTCCACATCGGCTCCTTRCAGGGAGAGGTTGCTGCCTGGCACGTACTGCGCAGGGGACACCCGGGGGAGCAAGGCTCTACGGGGAGAGGTGCACCACAGCCAAGGCCCTAAAACTTAGGCCAACGGAAAGTACATAACCTGCTGCTCTCAGGGGGAAATGACGGCACTGCGTCACCCGGCTCTGCTGCGCTGATACGCTCTGAGCGTGCTGCATGGGCGAATATTGCCAAGCTCAGGCCCAGCTTATACGGCGTGCCTTTCCAGGGAACAAACTCTATAGCCAAGCCCAGTACTAGGAACCCTCACTCACCAGTACAGCTGACAGTCTGGAACTTGAAACCCTGGCTTGAAGGGGACTGTTCAGACACTGAGTTATGCGAACAACGTCAACACTGAGAAGCCAGTACTGCTTGAGAATCCCAACCGCGACTTAATTGGGGTAAAGCAGCGGTCAAAAAAATGGCAAAGCTCTGAAAGCCCGTGTCAGTGCAGTCACCCAGGGTGCTCCTCTGGCTGGAGCCCAGTCACAATACGCTAACGAGACCAAGGGAAGATGACACGTATTTGTGAGGGCTGTTTCCGCCTTGGCACTTCAGACCAAGAGCCTGCTGGCTGGCACGTATCRTTGCTGCCCGGGAGTCAAACTCATTGTGGCAGGAAAACAGACATAGCGGCTGCAGATGACAGCCTGGGAGAGTAGAATTCCATGCGTGTTGCTGCAAGTTCGATGTCAAGATTACCGGTCTAGTAGATTAATAAAGGTGAACTGACAACAGAACACTTAAAAAAAAAAAATGTTGCTTCTGTTGAGATTGCAAAATAAAAGATCTGTAATTACAAAGAGTCTACCTGTTTAGTCAAAGGCATCAATGCATTGAAAGTTTGGGCACTTTGGCACCTAAGCTAGAATGCACTACCTTCTTTCTCCCTGCCCCCCCAATTTTACTTCAGCACAGTCCCAGCCCACTGAGCAACTCCTGAAGTGTCTCTTACTCTGTATGGGTCATCTTTGATGACCAAATACCTTCCGGAAAGCAGCAATGCCATAATTTTCAAAGTAACTGTTGATACTAGCCAGGTTAAAAAAAACCCACTCCTTCCTTTCCACATGCTTAACAGGTGTTCTGTAAAGTGGAACCATTCTTACAGTTGCCTGAAAACCTCCAAGATCAGAACATCATAACAAAAAAACCCATGTTTCCTGCCTTTTGCTCAGTTAAAAGAAAATATAGTTGCCACCAGCCATAAATGTGGGGATGCTCACACAGCCTCCCCTCAGCAAATGCTTGGATAACAACAGTCAGTAAGACAGGAACACGAGCACAAAAAGTGTGTGGAATAGCACATTCAAATCCATCTGAAAGAGCATTTGTCACAAAACTGAAAATACTTAAGGAACACAACAACAATCAGCCAAATTCAGCTGTGAGCAGGGAATTACCAAGAGACCCTCGAAACAAAGGAGTCAGCTGGAGCAGTAYGAAGGACGGTGCCTGCGCAGCAGTCCACACCTGCTCGGGCACCGTGAGGAGGTGCTTCACGCGCACCGCAGCCGCTGCGCAAGCCCGGCAACGACCCGCGCCATCGGGGCCACGCCGGAGCCCGCGGAGGGCAGCTCAGGATGCAGCACGCAGGGACCCGCGCGCGCAGGGGAGCGCCCGGGCCCCTTCTCACCGCCGCCTGCGTTAGTGGGCGGTAGGAAGCTGCAGCACCCACACCAACGGGAGGTGTGTGCAACGCGGKGAACCCACGTTTGTGACCCACCTGCCCTGTGAGAAGGGGGTGTGCGCACGTAACTGTGCGAACGTATGCGTGGACATCATACTTTCCTGGCGTTACAGAAGAGCATTTAGAGATTTGTAGGTGTCTATCGACATTTTGTAACTGTCCAGAATTGTGATTTATTGTTTTGCTGATATTAGTTCCAAACATATAGCTCACTAATTGGTAGTTAATTGCACATCATTAGTACATCAATGCARCACTTAAATCCTGATTTGATTTAGACCCCACAAACTGAGCAGTTTTTCTGTGTGACACACATGTAACTCTCATACCAGTCACCTAAACAGAGGTTCAAAAGGTCTACTCTGTGAAGGCCAATGCTTACCCTAAAATGCCATTAGATACTCACTGAATTCTCAGCCCAGAGGCCTGCAACAAGCCTGAAACAGGACCAATATTGCAACTCTCATTGTGCTGTCTACCACTTAGCTTCCAACAGACATCATCCCCATTTTTCCTCTCTTTGTAAGATCGCTCAGATTTACCTGCGTTATGCCCATGGCGCTGTTACACTGGTAATCCCCAAATTTGGGCTGCTGACTTGGCGTCACTACTAGCGGAGGGTTTTCTAAATCTGGGTAGGCAGCCTGAATAGCAGCTCCAAAGATCTCCTGAAGACAACTGTTGATATTAATCATGCTTTTTGCTGTTTTACTTCTTTCCTCTTGAAGGCTCTGAAAAAACAAAATCCAGAAGGCTAAATTCACAGCATCTGAGGTGCCGTTACATCCCGCTTTTTTCCTTGGCTGCCTGGCAAAGCATGGCTGACAGCTTTGGCTGACACCTCTAGGCAGAGGAGCAACATACACAACATAAAAATCATGTGATTCAAGAGCTGCTTCTCCCTTTGAACCTCCCAGCACAAACGCTTCCCCTGAATGCAGGGCTGCTTTACTTCTCACGCCTTTGTCAGTGATCCCTGTAGAGACCTCAGCYGGGCTGCCCGTTACATGACTAGCCAAGATGTGACGGTGTGGACTTATTAACCTCAAGTAGGTTTCTGTTTAAGGAACCAAGAAATATCTGACGTGCCACCAACAATTAAGGCGTCAGAATGCAGAGTGAGCACGCTGTCACACGTCACTAGCTGTAACAAACTGACATCACTTATTTAGCTTGTCTTAATGAGAACAAAATCACAGCATTAATTCTTTATTCCCTTACCTTTTGAAGGAAATTTAACCGATACTTAAGTTTTGCGTTTTCGTCTCGCAACCCTTCCAAACTTGGGGAGACTCCCAAGCATCCAAAGTTCTTCAGACGCTCAATTTCTGCAGTTAACAACTTGATCTCGTTTTCCTGAAAAGCAAATTAAATTGTCACACAGTAATTCTTGGAGTGGGGGGACAGAAGGTGAGGAGCTGCAAGATCTCAGATACAGTTCCAGTTTTGCCTCATAAAGGTAATAGCAATGACATGTAAATTGAATAATTCCAAACAACTGATGTTTAAAGGTGGTTTCTATTTGTGTCAAAAACAGGGATTCCGAAACATTCTTAGAAAAAGTCAGTGAAATAATAATCTCACTAATATCAAGACAGAAGTGCAAGAAAGACAACAGGTCATGCTAATAAAATATTTTCCCAAAATAAGCACTTTCTCCAGCTTTTTTAATCTAATAAAAATRTCAAATGTTTTGACTCAAAATTCCCTAAAGCCTCCTTCAGCCAGTTTCACCATCTCATAGGCCACAGTTTCTCTTCCAGAGGATGCAACCACA
The DNA here is from genome assembly GCA_030449065.1 of Oceanodroma leucorhoa. Taxonomy (NCBI): domain Eukaryota; kingdom Metazoa; phylum Chordata; class Aves; order Procellariiformes; genus Oceanodroma; species Oceanodroma leucorhoa. The sequence goes on along the minus strand of JASVER010000074.1, from coordinate 1,688,670 downwards.
GTCACTCACACAAGCCCAGCAAGCTCAGACGCCAACTGGAGACGGGAATGCCAAGACGTACAGCGTGCTGCTTCATAGGGGAATTCATAGGGCCAGTCCTGCAGCGTGCACTCACTTCCACCTCGTCACACCACCTTTCCTTCCCTGCCCCCAGTGTGGCTTCTCCCTTAAAACTGACATAAGGCATTCAGGAACAATCAGGAATTTCAGGTGGACCTCTCTGCTCCAACTAAACAAASTTCCCCACACCCCTCCAGACTTCACAGCCCAGGACAGCGGGCAAATGCTTCAACAGGCAGTCTAAGCCCAATGGTTGGAAGCTGCTGCAAGGAGCAGTGATTTTCCTCACCCCATCGCCTAAAGAAACCAAATATCCGAAACGTCATCTCTGTTGTCCATCTCTTGTCCTCCCCCATAACAGGCTTTGTGCCCATCAGCCACAAACCTGGCTCACAAACAAAAGTCTGGAGGCTATTGAAAATTTAAGCAACTCAGTGCGGCTGYGGAGGGAAAGGCAGCAGGAAGAGGCAGTGAGCGCTCCCCACGCTGGCTCGCCAGCTCCTCACCTCCTCAGCTGAGGAGGCAGCTCAGACTATTACTGTAGACAAATAGGCCACCAAACCTTATCAAAAAGGGCTCATTTACTTTGTTGCTTTTGAAACAGTCAAAATATTTAAATAAGGAAAAAATTGGGCCACCAAATTTTCTGGTCTTGTATGTCCACCTGAACAACAGCTCCCACAAATGCCACTATAACTAACTGCAGATGCTCAAAAAACCTAAGCTGAGCCAAAACGATCTTAAGATTGGGCTGTTTGTGGAGCAAGCTCAAAATGAGTACTTCTGAGGTTACTCTTCATTTGCGCTTCAGCTTCCAGAACACTTTACAGCCTCAAGGCCTCCTCTGCTACAGCAGAACAGGATGCTTCCTGCAGGTTCAGATGTGAAGGAACAGGACTTTGAGAAAAAAAACCCTCTATCAAAATGTCTGGTTTGGCATTTAGCCAACTAAAATAATTGAACAGCACAGCTGTATCTCAAAAATAACTCACTTCAAATAGTCCATCGCAGCCTTTCCTTTTGCAGCCTATTCTTTTTTTAACCCAAGGCAGACCCCCCAAAAACTAGACTGTTTTTCTCTCACATACATACACTCCCATATAACCAACAGAAAATACATTTATTTTCAACTTTTCTTACTGGCCTGACCTCATAGCATTTCATAGAACAATGAGCAACCTGATCTAATTGAAGATGTCCCTGCCCATGGCAGGGGGGTTGAACTAGATGACCTTTAAAGGTCCCTTCCAACCCAAACTATTCTATGATTCTATGATTCTATAACTTAGACACATTTGAAAAATGTCAGACTGAACTTTGAGTTTAAAATAGCACAAGAGAGATTTCGTTGCATTATTTTACAGTTGTTTCACTGTAMGTTTAAGTAAGCATTATTGCCACAAACTGACTTAAAGGAACATCGGAGCAGTGACATGCATAACTCAACGCCCCCCACCCTAGAACGTGCTTTAAGAAAASCACAAAGATATGTTCTACTCTTAATATCACATTATCTGTAAATTCTGTGTCCACACAGTATTACCTCCTCTCTAGCAAAGTCACCAGCTTCAGGACAGGTTAGCAAGTCAGACCCTTAGGAGAGTTTTGCACTGAGGACAAACATTGTCCAGATCCAGAAATATGCATTCTGGTTTTGAAATTAAAATCATTACATATCCAAGCCAACAAGCAGCTTACATTTATTCCTCCTGCATTACAAGATTCCCCCAAAGCTACAGCCACTGAGATATGGCAAACTTTTCAGAACAGAAGTTCGATTTGGATTTTCCTCCATAATCACAGATGCCTCTGGCCACCCAAGTTAAGACTCTCAGGAGGCGAGATGACCAGTGTCTTACTGGAGCTTCTTTCTACCTTGTTAGACTACAAGAGAGCATGAGGAAAGAGGTTTATCCACGTGCATGGGCAGAACCCAAAACAAGGGTTCTCAGSCATCACCGATCCCTGGGGCAGATATCTGGCCCAAACAGCTTTTCCCCCCCAAATATAGGGTGACAACTAGTATCYGAATTGCTTGGATCTGGCCAGGAGGTAGAGAACTCTAATACAATGYCACAGTTCAGTAAGTCTCATCTACTTCTTTTCCATGACTGCACCAAAACAGTACATTCACAGCACAGACACCTGCAGATAGGAGGCATTCAGGCTGGTCCCATTTCAGATTTGGCCAAGCCCAATGCGTCAGCCCAGACTGGCACACCTTCCTATCACCTTCTGCAGAAAGTTTCAGTAGCAGTCTTTATGTTACTGGAGTGTGAACTGAAAGCAAAAGGTTTCACCACAGTGGTCTAGCTGCCTATCCCAATATTGCTGCTGGCATTTAAGTCTCCCTTTTTGTGCTCAACAACAGCTACTACAGATGATGAAATGAACTTTTCATTCAGAACTACCCAGCAGTAAAACCTGAACTCAGCAATGATTACACTGAGTTCCAGAATCGATGGAATCACAACAGCTGGGCTGGGACAGCCGCACGGCTGCGTACAGCTTACAGCTCCAGAACTGGCAACGCRGGCACCCTGGTCCATGGGCCAGTCAGGAGGGGAATGCCACTCACGACCCTCCTCTCTCTGGTGACCAGCGACAGGACAAGAGGAAATGGAATGAAGTCACGTCAGGGGAAGTTCAGATTGGACATTAGGAAAGGGCTCTTCACTGAGACGGTGGTTGGTCACTGGAACAGGCTCCCCAGCTCACAGCACCAAGTCTGTCAGAGTTCAAGGAGCGTCTGGACGACGGTCTTAGTCATCTGGTTTAGTTTTACGTAGTCCTAGGAGGAGCAGGGAGTTGGACTCGATCCTTATGGGTCCCTTCCAACTCGAGATATTCTATGATTCTATAACCACCACACCCATAACCATGTTGCCAAGCTCACCTGGAAAAAGGTCTTTAGATGTTCACATGTTACGAACACTCCTTATCACAGCAACCTATGGTAAACCTAATTCTCTAGCAAATCGCCTATGAATGCCAGATGTTATTAAAGGGGTATTATAAATTCTACATTCTTTCTGAAAAACAAACTACTACATTAAACTACAAATAGCCCTTGTAACTCCTCTCTCACAGTACCACCCAAGTGAGGAAAGGAGACAACACCAATACACCTCTGATCKACAAAACGTGCAACTGAGAAAAGGAAGGAAAAAGCTGCTGTTCAGGACATAAAGTTTCATCCCCTGGATTATTCTACCTGCACAGCCCTGAACATATCACAACTTGTCAGTAAAGGGTCATACCTGATGACCACCTCATGAGAAGCTGCGGGAATTACATGAGGCCATGCTGACATCTCCAAGGGCTCTTTGGTCAGCTGAGTACTAGAAATCTTCCCCTCACCTGTGAATACAAAAAAACTATAGCTTTTTCAATAGGACCAAAATCATCCTTACATTTTCCCTTAGCATGTAAGAATGTCTTCCAAAAACCCCACTGAATTAACATGAAACTTGCATAAGCTTCTGTCTCTGGGCTTTAATGTGATAGAGGTTTTCTCCATCACATTTTAAAAAAACAAAGAGACCAAATGGCCTGAGAAAGCATGGCAAAGGGGTCAGAGCACCTCTCTTCCTTCCCCTCCTTCTTGCCTCCWGCACGGTTTTATCTCTGCTACTACCCTGCCAAGCCTTTGCTGAGCCAGCTCAGTGCAGTAACTTGGCACACGCTCTTTGCTCTTTATTGGGTTATTTTCCCAAAGAGCTAATGATTCTGGCCGGCCGGCTCACGAAGGGCTCCAGGGCATGCTGGAGCTGGCACCAGGGAGCACAGTGGCTGGGAGCAAGGTGACGGGTAGGTTCAGGCTCAGTAATTCCACGTGGCCTCCTTCAGCCTCCTGGAGTTAAAGAGCTCAACACTGTCCCTCTTGCTTTGCTTCAGGGTGACTGGAATCTGTTTATGGAGTAAAGACCAGATAGTAGTGACAGCAAAGGGAGAACCACCTTGCCAGAATACCCGAGATGTCCCTCCTCTCCTAGCAGCTACAAAGGAGAAACACAAAAACAAAGGCAAAAAGGAGTGGCAGCCAGATTTATTATCTCAGTATTTTATGGCAGTGCTTGAATTGTGAGTAGAAAACATACTGAAAATTTGCTTAGGAACACACGTAGACAAAAAAACACATGGCAAAYGTCCAGAATCTCTCAGTGACATCCTCTTGGGGCAATATATGAGAAGTTAACCTGTAGGATTAAAGTTTTCCTGAAGCTGCCTCTGTACTCTACGGCCAATATCAGTCATTGGCTAGGACAAACCTGACAGCTCGATTATTCTTTTTAGTCACTAAAAAGGAAAAGGGTCGTCACCATCTTTCTCCCCAACCCTAAGCACCTCATGGCTGCAATAATCCTGTTGGAGAAAGCCAGGGCTGCCATTCGCATACCTGCCCTCCAGCAGGCCCTCTGGAAGCGCTCCCCTGGCTGCTCTGGGCTCCCAGCACCCACCGGACCCGGCTCTGCCCCTCCCGAGGGCGGGACACCCTTCCGCCCATCACGCCGCCCGGCAAGGCACCCCCGGCCAGCACCAGCTGAAGTAAGGAAGCAGCAGGGCAGCAACACTCCCACCGCGTGTTACCTTTCCTTTGGAAGWTTTTTGCAGAACTTCACCTTGAACCCTCACCCTCGCTGAGAAGCGCCACGAGCTGAACCGCACCCCCTGACCTCGCCACACAGGGCCTCGGGGASGAGAGAGTGCTTTTCCTCTACTTTTGGTCTCAAGAGAAGCGAAAGAAGCTGCGGAACGTGCTCCAGCCCCCGCCTGCTTCCTGTCTCCCCGCCCCAGGCAGCTCGCACCCCCGGGCGCACGGTGGGCCCCTGGCTGCCGCCCGGAGGGCCTCGGGCTGCAGGCTGAGGCTTGCAGGCCGGGCCGTTAGCTGGGGAGCCTCCCCCCGGCCGCCCCGCCAGCCCGCCGGGCTCGCCCGCCACCTGCGCCCCCCAGAACGCCCCCGGCCGCGGCGCCTGCACGGAGCCGACTCGGGGGGTCCCGGGGGGTCCCGGGGGGGTCCCGGCCGCCCCGCCCCGCCCCCGCCCGCACCTGCCGCGCCAGCCGAGCTGCGGACTGCGCCACGCGCGCCTCCATCCTCGAGCGGCCGGAAGCGGAAGTGGGGCGAGGGGAAGCGGAAAGCGCGGGACGGGTGTGTGTGTGGAGAGGCTCGCGTGAGGCGGCAGCGCCCCCGGGCGGCGGGGAGGCCCCTGGCAGCGTCCTGCGTCTGACGTCACCCCCCGGCAGGGGACGCAGGGCGCCCCGCGCGCCGCGGCGGGAACGGCGGGGCCCGCAGGGGCGGGGCCCGCAGGGGCGGGGCCCGCAGGGGCGGG